>CM035429.1:159435666-159735666 GCA_020310875.1 Ceratopteris richardii | reverse complement strand
CATCCAAAGCACACACACAATATTCTCTTTCTTATGTTTGTGAAGTTACAACAATAAGGGGGGCTTAGAGTAGCCCTACACTCGATGATTAGAGAGACACCTTGGAGAGGGGGGGCTTAGAATAGCCCTAAATTGCAATGAGAGACACACTCTTTGGGGGCTTAGAATAGCCCTAAATTGCAATGAGAGACACACTCTTTGGGGGCTTAGAATAGCTGTCCAAAGCACACACACAATATTCTCTTTCTTATGTTTGTGAAGTTACAACAATATGGCACTTAGTGCCAAATGGTGTGTATTTTTAGAGGGTTAAAAACCTTTGGGAAATACAAATGGAGGCCTTAGAATATGCCAAAGAAAGATGATGGATCCTTTTGAAAATACAAAGGAACCCTTATCAAAATACAAAGTGAGAGGTTTTCGTTTGTTACAAAATTAGGGCACATTGTGCTCAATAGAACCAAAAGGATTGGGTTAAAATGGAGAGCAAAGGACCCTTGAGGATTGCAATGAATGCCAAATGAAATTATGACAAGGGTCATGAATACCCTTGAGCAATACAAAGGTAATTCTTGAATCCATCACCAAGATATGTTTGGATTTCAATCAGATCTAGATATGCTACAAAGAAAACTATGTGCTTAAATGTGATTCAATAATTCTTGCTTATCACGTGGAGAGAGATGTGGTTGTGATTTTCCAGATTCTCATAGGATAGAGAAAATATGTGCTATTTCCGAACGGCGAATCTTCATATGGTAGTTGACATCACATATGATGTCAACAATTTGCAAGAGGGCCAGCTCTACAGCGAGAGAAGGCTCCTCTAGAGTGATCCATGATGAGAAGTCTGACTTCTTTCCCTGTCTCTTTCTCTATTATACATACGTACAACAGGGCCGCTCCATTGGACATAGTTTAGTGCCTCTATTGAGACACATGAGATGATGAAGGTGTCACACTTCTACATGTTTGTTTGAGGTTCTCCCTTCCTCTTTTCGAGCACAGAAGAGGGCCGCTTATGGAGGTAAAATTTTTGCCCTCTCTGAAGTAGACCCGTGGAATACGCTAGCCTAGGCTATGACTCAAAGGCCCTGCAACGCGACCAATAGCTCGTCCAGCATGAGGGACACCAGCTTAACCAAGATCTTCGTCGGAGGACTAGCTTGGGGACTCAATGTAAAGGCATGAGACATTATTTTGAGCAGTTCGAGAGATCGTCAAAGCAATCGTGATTCTAGCAAATAGGTCATTCCAAAGGATATGGCTTCGTTACTTTCCGCGATATAGATGTTGCACAATCTGCCTCTGAAAACCATGTGCCCTTAATTGATGGGCAATGCACAAATTGCAACCTCGCTGTGCTCAGTGTGTTGGCTCCACACCCTTTAGTTCTCTATTGCGTGACTTCTCCGATTGAATAGAGCTAGAATTGCATGCCAGGAGATATCTTCACGTGATTGCAAAGATAATATCTTCACGTGATTGCAAAGATAATGCTGCAAAAAACAGATGTCTCTCTCTTAGTTGAGGAGAGGAACCAGAACAAGAACAAGGACGTCTGGAGTATGGAGGAGACACCAGAGGCATCTCGAGTGTAGGGGGAACTTCCCGATGAAGGGGGAATGTAAGTTGGAATAGTCAAGGTTTTCCCTACAAGTGAGTTACCCGAAGAGGAAGGTGTATGATCGGGTGGATTTTCACCCACTTGAGAGCTTCCCGAGGATAAAGAAATGTATCTTTAGTACCTCCACAGTGAAGCTTTCAGACGGCACAAACAGGTAAGGAGAGAGTTAGCAATGTTCAAGCAGCGCTGCCCATTCTCTTCAATCACAAGACCAAGAGTTATACTGGATGTATAGCTCACTCATCTGTTCATCAAAATTGAACTTCACAAAATGGCTATGAAAGTGTTACTAATTATGAAAAAAGTGTTTATAAACACTTCAAAGATGAGAGATGCTATCAAAACGCATATGAAGACCATATAGCACCTCCAAAACCACGAAGTACAAGGGTGGGAGGGTGGAAAAGAGTGGTAGAAAAGGGTGGTGGGAAGGAAAAGTAGCATTCAAAATGTACTCAAAACATGAGCTAGATGATGAAATAAAGTCACCACCAAAACAATGCCAACAAGAACAGCATCACCGCCTCCCAAAAGCACCGCCAATAGTCGAACCACCAAGATGTTCACCTAACGCTCTAATACCATGTAGAGGGTACATGTGCGGAAGCAAAATGGAAAGAAGTGTGTACTCACAAAATGAAAAAGTGTGAGACTCAAACGTGAGTAGACCATGAAATGGGAAAACTCACATGAATTGGAGTGAGCTTGCCAAGAGCATGGAATAGGCTCCTCAAGCTTCTAACTGAGAACAAATGGGGGGAGAGACCCTCCTTATATAGAGTTGGAGAGGGCTCTTCAAAGTACATCATATGTGGGATAATTCCCCTTGAAGGAGAATGAATACACAAGTAGAAGGAAATGGCAAGGTACCCAAATACAAAGAGATATAATATAAGAAGGAAATGAACTGGAAATGGAATGTCTCCTAAATACAAAACGGAGATGCACTCTCATATTCTCAACAATACATACATACATACATACATACATACATACATACATGCATACATACATATATACATAGATACATACTAAATATATATGCACACATAATGTATAGATATATTACGTACTACACACACATATTACATACATACATGGTACTATACGTAATGTACATAATACATATTGCATTATACATACTACACACAATACATACATAGTACATATTACATATATATGTGATACACACATAATGTACATACATACTACATAGAACATACACATTTAAGGGTGAATTTGGGGTTTGCCTGGATTCATTCTAATATATATATGCACATACATACTATGTCACTAGTACACACACATTACATGCACACTACACACACATGTTAGTGGTCACACACATGAAGTGACTCATGAGCACTAAATCATGATGCATCATGCACATCAGCCAAGACTCAAACCAAGAGCATAGTACATACCAAGTGGCAAGGTTGGAGGTCCAAAGCAAAGAACTAGTAAGCTCATGGAAAGACAAGAACAAAATAAAATAAATCATGCAATCTTCCCGTTTCCATTTAATGGAAATTCTGGAAAAATAGGGCCCAAAAACGGCGTTTCTAGGTTGTGCCATTTCCCAGAAACCATCAAACCGTTTTTAAGGCCCAAAAACACCATTTTTGGGCACTATGCTAAGGAAGGGGTATAACTTGTAAGACTGGTACATCAATAGGTATGATGCCAAGGCTGCCCAGATGAAATGAAACGTGTAGGGTCTGGGATGAAAGAGATGCACACACACATGCCTTGATTGCTTTCTTTGTCAAATGTGTTATTCTCCCTCATGCTCACTCATGCAAAAGAACTAAAGATGCATGGAATACTCTTGCCATTGTATCGGGCAAGAAATGAGGTTCTTGTTGCTCAATTTTGAAAATTATTGGAGACTCAAGTCTTAATTGGAGAGTTAGCACATGAATGAAGGTAATTTTATACAAGGTAGACTTTAGCAAGAAGTTTTTTATCATAGATTTCATAGTTAATCTCTAGAGGAGAGAATTTCCTTGAATGTTATGCGATTGGATGTAGGTGTCCATCATCTCCATATTGGGATAGGATCGCCTCCAATGCAAAGTCTAATGCATTTGTCTCCGGGAAAGAAAGCTTGGTAGAATCAAGGTGAACTAGAATTGAGGTAGTGGTGAATGATGATTTGAGGGTCTGAAAGGCTTTCTCTATGTCTTTGTTCCATGAGAATTTTGTGTTTCCTATAAGTTTGGTAAGAGGTCTCTATCTTGGAGTAATCTTTCATGAATATCCTCTAAAAATTGGCAAACCCTAGAAAAGATTGTACATCTCGAACACATGAACGTGGTTGCCAATCAAGGATTGTCTCGATCTTCTGAGGGTCCATAAAGATTCATTTCTATGATACAATGTACCGTTAAAACTCCACTTCTATTTGATGGAAGGATCACTTCTCCAATTTTGCATATAAACCTTTTTCTCTTAGTTTCTCTAGGACTATCTTTACGTGACATTCGTGATCCTCTAGATTTTTGGAGAGTTTCAAGATATTATTGAGGTATATTACCACAAAATCATCTAAATACTCTAAAAAGATATCATTCATCATATGTTGAAAGATGATTGGAGCATTTGTGAGACCAAATGGCATAACTACATATTCAAAATGCCCATACGTTGTTCGAAATGTTGTCTTCCATTCGTCTCCTTCTCTGATCCTCACAAGATTGTAAGCTCTTCGAAGGTCAATCTTCGTGAAGAGCTTTGCTTTTCCTAGGCATTCGAAGAACTCTGATATGAGTGCTAGACGATATTTGTTCTTTATATTGACTTCAATCAAGCCACAATAATCTACACACATTCGGAAAGGCCCATCATTCTTCTTTACAAATAGGATAGGGGATCCTATAGGAGACTTTGAGTGTATGCTAAACCCCTTGGCTAGATTCTCATCACTATTCTTATGTAACTTTATAAGTTCCTATGGGGATAGTCTATAGATTGGTCCGAAGGGTGGTTGTGCTCCCTCTTGAAGTTCTATGTCACAATCGTAAGGTATATGCTCTCGAAGGATATCTGTATTCTTCTTCTCAAAGACATCTTGAAATCTTGGTACTGACTAGGTAGCTTTACTCCATCATCTTTCTTGGACTCTTGCGTTGGTACAGCATAGATCATATATATCGATTCCTTCCTTATAGCATGTAAGAAGGCTTTGGCTCCTACATATGTCGGGTTCTTCTGGATATCCGGGCGAGTAATTTTATTCTTCCCCAATCGATGTCTAGATTATGTTTCTTTAGCCATGGCATTCCAATGATAATAGGATTTATTGGACTTGATATTACATTAAAACATATGCGAGAATCATGATCAGCAAGGTGTACCCTTAATGGTATAGTTTCCTTTCCCACATGCTAGAGATCCTCCATCCACTCCTTCAGCTACTACTCTTTTGTTCTTCTGAAGTACTGAAATCCTGTACTGTTTCTTAACCAATCCTTCATCAATGAAACATGAGGAGGCTCCTCAATCGACTAGTGTTGTAAGGGAAAGGGTCTTCTTAGGCATGATCAACTTGACAGGGGCAAGACATATTTCTGTGTGCATTGGTGGGACTACGAGACCCTTTCTTATATCATGGTCCAGCTGTGCAGACTCCTTTACAACTTGACTTCCTAGTTCCCCTACTCTACAAGGGTTATCGTGACTCAAAAATTTGTTCTCTTGTTCAGAGAATTAACTGCAATCTGGCCAGGGTTTCCATAGTAGAGGCATAACTTGTTATCTCTCCTCTGTTTTTCTTGTGGAGTTAGAGGCTCGAACCTAGTTACATCTATCTGCATAGGTTCAGGCATAGGTTCTTCTCTAAGAGTTGCTTGGAAGGGTTTCCATTGGCGAAGTCTTCCTTCTACTTGTTTTTCTTGTTTCTATTCAAAAATGTGATTATCACATTGAATGGATTGAGTGATGTATTCATTCAATATCTTAACCTTTGGCATCGTGATCAGAAGGTCCTTCACATCGTCTCTTAAACCGCATCTAAATTGTCTTATGCAATAATCCTTATGCCAAGTGAGATCACATATCAATTACCTAATGTCTGATGCATAGGTAGAGGCAAGGCAATTACCTTAACGTAGCTTCCTGAGTTTTGTTTTTTCCACTTGACTCGTGTCTACATCTCCAAACATGGTGGGGAGCTCTCGAAGGAACCCCTCACAATCATGACCTACTCCCATGTCCTCCAAGATTGGAGCAAACCATGATACCCTTGACCACAAAGCATGGTTCCAATAAAACTGACCTTGGATGCATCATCAAGGTATCTATCAGGCTCCATACGGATGTACAGTTTGATTTATTGCAGGAACCCATGGAACTTCATGTGATTACGATCGAACTTTTCCCGCATGCAAATCTTGGGTTTCTTCATGAAGAATGAACTAGGATATTGGTTCACTTGGATGCCTCCTTGATTTGCTTGAAGATTCCAGATTCATTCTCGTAATTCTTGGATGAGTGCACCTATATGCACTCGATGTCCCATCTCGATTTATGTCTATCGACGAGTTAGGTCCTCAACTTATTGTTGGAGACTTTGAAGTGATGCCACAATCTGTTCAATTGTGTTCTCCATGATGCCTAGTCTTGGATAGAAGCTAGTCTTGCCAAAATGTTAGGGGAGCACTAAAGTGTGCCCTTGAATAAACTAAACAAGATTTTGGAATCATACTTTTGATTATAAGATCACCCACAAAGGGAAAATAATACAAGAATATGTAACTTATACAAGAAGTCCCACAACCTAGGACTGATAGGTATGGATTACTCCATTAGAGATGATAGAGGAGATCCCACAACCCGAACCCGTAGGTATCCCTCATGGATTTTGGGGAGAGGCTTTGAAAACTGCAATTCATTTGAGAAGCGCTCTGAAGCATCCCAAGTGTTGATTCTTTGCCTTAATAGGCACCACTCTTCAAAGTCAACCCTTCAATTCAAATCAATGTCCTCAAACCTGATCCAATTACTTCTATCTTGGTTCGAGAGGTGCTTCCACTTACAAAATCCATTATTTTAGAGCGCCACTTCATACCTTTCAGGTAGGGGAATCCTGGACCAAGAAGGAGAAATGTCTATGAAGCATCCCAAGTGTCGATTCTTTGCGTTAATAGGCACCGCTCTTCAAAGTCAACCCTTCGATTCAAGTCAATGTCCTCAAACCTGATCCAATTACTTCTATCCTGGTTCTAGAGGTGCTTCCACATACGAAATCCTTTATTTTATAGCTTTTTGGCTCTCTGGAGGTTCTCGTTCTCCACTCTCATAATACATGAGATCAAGAATCAGATAGAATCTTTTTGTCTAACACCAAGAACCCACCTCCAATCATTATTGATGGAAGTTGGAACAATAAGGTTTCATCTTGTTCCATTCTTTCCACAGAAAGCACACCATATCCGATCCCTTGGGGACAATCGAGGGCGGCGAGAACAAGAGAGTTATTAGATCATGTTCTCTCCACCAGCAAGAGAAAGGACATTAATGTTCCTGAAAATAAGCTTAATCCGAGAAACTTCATCACTATTCTAGGCTTTAACCATCCATTTGGTCACAAGCCTGTTGGCCAAAGCATCCACATTCGGAATGCCCAGCCCACCCAAAACCTTCGGACTAGAGCAAATTTCCCATTTGATTTTTAGCACGTCAATTCTGATCGGATCCCCCATTCACTTCTGATTGGATCCCCCCATCCAAAGAAAATTTCCATAAATCCTTTCCAACTTCTTCATAATTCATCTTCTTGTTGGTCGGTCTCCAGCAAGTCAAGAAGTAGATGATTGGGGATGAATGTGTCGATCATTGTTGTAAAGCTTGGCAAGCACCCAGCCCACCTCTGACCCAGAGTAACCGCAAAGCCCATCAGGATGCCTAAAAGGCAAAAGACATGGCCATAAAGGAGCTCTTGAAAACCTTGAGCCCTTGCAGTAATGACCGTAACAATGTCTTGAAAGCAGTTTTTGAATAGTTAATAGTGCAGTTTCAGAAGAAGCCACAAACATGTTAATGCTACGTATTATTTAGTTAATAGTGAGAAAAGGTGAACCGGACATACGCATGCCTTAAAGTGTACCATTCAAGTGATAAATTACTGAATGTAAATGTCTCCTAATAAGATTTATTCTTTTCAGGAAAAAGATGTTTGCCTTTTGAGAGCCTCTCCTCCTCTTCGGCAAGTGAGAGTGCAATCGCACGATCAAGATCCTCGTCACCACATAGGTCCCACGGACTATCCTGCAAAAATAGAACAACAATTGACGCTGTCATCTTTTACAAACCCCATTTCTTGACGAAGTATATGTGTTTGCATGAAATCCCTTTGTAGAAATACAGACATATATGTGTTTGCATGAAAGTCCTTGTAGAAATACAGACATATATGTGTTTGCATGAAATCCCTTTGTCCTTTGAGCCCAGTGCGCTAATAACATGTGCATACATGCCCGTATAATCATCCCGAAATACACGTATATACAATAAAAGATGGATCATGGTGTCCGGTGCAGACTGCAGTCACAGTAGCAAATTACATGGAAAGCTTGCAGTTACACATTAACCAGAATCATAACAAGTTTCATGGCGTGCAATCAATATTGGTACAATTACAACGAAAAATCACATAGAAATGCGGAAAATTTGACTAGCATTTGCTGGCCAGAAGCTCACTTTATTGTGCCTTCCAACGTCCTCAAATCTCGTGTCATATTCGCCGATTCGCGAAGGAGAAGCGCCCTTGAAAATCCTTTCCAGCCACTTCATGATTGCGGGAAGCGTCTTGAACGGTTTAGATAAACGCCGAGAAATTAATTTTCTGTTGCAGAGATGACAGCAGTTAATGCTCCTGCGGTTAGCAATGGTGCGTCGCGTAGGGAAAAGAACTATGAACGCAAACGAAGAAGGTTCCGTGTCCGTTTAGGCTTATGAGTGAGAAAGGACGAGATATTCAGAAAGATGATGTAACTTGTACTCTCTGTTCTCTGGCTAGATACGAAGATCCTCTCTGTGAATTGAAGCTACCTCTCTCTCTCTCTCTCTCTCTCTCTCTCTCTCTCTCTCTCTCTCTCTCTCTCTCTCTCTCTCTCTCTCTCTCTCTCTCTCTCTCTCTCTCTCTCTCTCTCTCTCTCTCTCTCTCTCTCTCTCTCACACACACACACACACACACACACACACGCACAGGGATACGTAAGAATCTTCACAACGTACCACTGAACATTGAATCTCCATTGCGCAGATTAATCTCTGCTGAACCCAATAATCGATGTATCGAATATAACGGAGACATCTGAACTTTGTATTCCATTTCTATCACGGAGAGTTACTCCCAGTCCTGCGCTCTCGTGCCGCCCGCTCTATCAAGCTAAACCCACCATACCTCGACATAGAGGCTCTAGCTCTGACACCGCCAGGACCGGACAACCGTGAGGTACTAAGCTCTCTCATGAATGCCAAAGTAGACCACGAAACTTCCAGCATCGTCACAACTCCACAAGTCATCGAAAGAATCTTAGGCTAGTCTCCTTCATGAGCTACCCAGCAGTTGGAACTTGGCATCTTCCTTTTTCTCTCGCTGGGATCCAGCCCTCTAGCTAAACTTTGATTGGATTGACGACACAGGTTGAGCTGACCTCTTGTTCATATGCAGCGAGAAGCGTCGTCTCCAACAGCGTGTTTTGTCATTTGCGTAATTTGCGGCCCTATAAATGGCGGACGCACATTCGAACTTCTTGTGGCCCTGGACATGGTAAATTATACTAAGGAAAACAGAGCTGACGAGACAGAGGTTGATCTGTGCCCTCCAAGACGCAAGAGGTACACTGATTGGATAGTGCAGAGTATAATTTGATCAATTGCGCCTGCGAGCCCGCTTTTCGAAGTGCGTTGTGACAAATCACCTACGTTAAAAATCTCGAATGCATAAAAGCGACCTGCTCTCGAATCCATCAAGTGGGACTATTTCAATTTTCCATCGTTCCATGCAGACAATGCCAAAAACGATAGTATCATATGAGATTTTTGTTTGATGGAAAAAGAAAAAGGTATTATTGAGAGAACATCAAATGCCAATGTGGCAATTGGACACATCATGACAAATCTTTTTTTTTTGGAGCAACAGGAAAGAGAAATTAAATTAACGAAGGTTTGCTACAAGATGTGCAAGGCCAAGATCCCATCATAGAGCATTTAAGCAACATTCACACTATAGGGATCCAATACAACACGGTGGGATCCAATAGAACACGGTGCCAGATACATCAATAGTAATACCTACAAACATTGAACAAAGGGAGAGATTCTCATAGTCCAATGGTGAAGACAATAAAAACATTGAACAAAGGGAGAGATTCTCATAGTCCAATGGTGAAGACAATAAGAAACCTATCTTCATAGTACGGTCACTCAACAACCTCGAGAGTTGGAAATTATTACAAGGGGCTTCAATAATAGAATGAATACGACAATTATTATTCAATAATAGAATGAATACAACAAGAAGACTTCAAAAATCTTTTTTGCCTCCTTGATAAAAAAATGATTTTTGTTTAGCCAGATGTGTTAGAGGATGATACTTCTCCAAATATGACAAAGAGCCAGGTCCATTTTATGACAGCACCCAACAAGGATCTCTTTAGTACCTAGTTGAGGGATGCCCTTGAGGCTTTGAAAGGGATGCAGAATCTGCCAAAATCTCTTGGCATGCCAAAAATCTCTTGGCATGCCAACAATTGAAAAACAGATGGGGGGAATCTTCCTCCCTGCCACAAAATGCACAAAGACCTTGATTGATTTTAGATCTCTTTGCCTTGTTACATGTCCACAATCCATTTTATAGTACGATCCATTGAAGAAATAAGTGCCTAATATAGATAGAAAAGGCCCATAAATAGGAAAATGTATATCTCCACAAGGAGTTGGACCACTGAACATTCCATCTCTTGTTGAGTTTTGCAATTATTCCAAGGACTGATCCTCTGTACTTTTTGAAATTGTGCAGCATATCCTTAGCAACCTCCTGAATACTTAGGTTCTTGATCCTACAACAGGCCATCCTTTGCTCAAGCAATCCTTTAACCTGGATGAGGACCTGTCGACAAGTAAAAGATAAGTTAGAAAAGGACCTGCAATAATCATAAGGCACCAACTTAACCCGTGGATGAAACAATTCCAATTGATGGTTCCTTCTTTTAAAACATGTGTTGTTTGATTGATGGTGGGTAGTTATTCCATAAGGAAATCCACCCATGCCAAGGAGACTACTGCAAGAAAAAGTTCAAGTTACAAGAAAACTCTTCTTTGGGACAATACCTTTTTTTAACCTTCATCCAAGACTGCTAAAACCTGCATAAAAGAGAATTGTCAACAAGTGAGAATAGTTGAGGAGAAACCACAATATCCCACAAACTATTATTAGTCCAATATTTAAAATACTTGATAGGGAAAAGATGAGATTTTCTTTCAATCAACATAGCCCAAATATCATTTGAAGGCAGACTTTTAACAATCCATTTAGAAGCCATGTTTTCATTTGAAGACAAACTTCTAACAATCCATGTTTTAAGCCATGTTTTAATTTGAAGACAGACTTCTAACAATCCATGTTTTAATGCCAAGGCCTGCTTCCATCTTAGGAAGACAACAAGTGCCCCAAGCAACTTTGGGCCTTTTACTCTGATGATTATTTTCTCCCTATAGGAATATCCTAGCCAAGGCAATAGCCTAAGTCAATTGTTTTTTGGAGGGCACCTAGCAAGCCAAAAAGTAAGTAATACAAGGTAAGATATAATGATTAAGCACAAAAGTTCTATGGTCCAAAGAATTTTTATTGTTGTACCATTTGAATATTTTAATTCTGAATTTTCCCATGACCCTATCCCACCTTTGTTGGAGGGAAACATCAAAACCTACTAGCATGCCCAAAATTCTAAATATAACACCATCTTGTATGATATGACAACCAATGCTAGAAACACAATCAAGAATGAGATTATTAGAAGCTTTAAAACTATTTTTCTTATGATTAATTTAAGAATCACTAGCCAAGAAAAAAACATTCAGGCAATCCAAAAAGGTGGAAACATAGTGCACATATTAGTATCATCAGCAAACATTTGTAGTCCAAGTTGGGTAGAGGAATTAGGAATATTAATGACTTTTATGGTCCTTTTGTCCATGGCATCTTTCACAAACTATCCAAGAGCATCACTAGCAATAGAAAATAAGAGAGGAGCAAGAGGACACCATTTTCTAATGGATCTACAAAGCTTAAGAGGTTCAGACAAGTATCCATTCATAGAAACTCCATAAAATAGGCATTACAAAAGAGAATACTAACATACTTTATGAACTTCCTTCCAGCACCAACATCATGCAGAGATTTCATAATAAAGTCCCTCTCTATCCAATCACAAGCTTTATCAAAATCATCTTTGAAGAAGAAGTAGTCTTGATTAAATTCACTAGCACAATACCCTCTGTTGAGATATCAAGCTCAACATGTGATGATCCAAGATGACATGTATCGCTTTTTCATTTCTTTGACATGTATAATGGTCACACCGGTATATGTGAGGGATACTTCATTGAGCTTTATTAGATTTATCTACCAAGAGTGATGGCACATTTGTTTCTTGCCAACTCACTCATTCACAAACATTATGATTTTCCTTATGTACTATTCTTTATATATTGCACTACTTGTATTGTTGTTTTAGATCACTCATGTATATTCCTTTTATGTAATAGAAGAAGAAGAAGAAGAAGAAGATCATTCTTCCTTGCCTCAATCCATGTGTATGCTCCTCTTTGAGTGTGAGAGTGTGAGAGTGTGTGAGCGAGCTCTCTTGCTTATCTCATTCCTCTTGACATGGTATCAAAGCCAGGGTGACTATAGAGAGCCCATGGAGAATGTCGACAGTGAAGAGTACGCGAGAAGGCATGATTCACAAATGACCTTGGATTCCTATAAAAATTGGCATGGAGGTGGAGCCCACATAAAAATCAGGTCAGTTTGCAAAACTGTAACTTGCGCTCTGTTCGGCAACACTCAGATATTCCAAACCCAAAATTTCAAGCGATTTCGTGTACTATTGGTACACGAAAATTGTGTTTTTCTGATATCAAATTGTCATGTGACCATATTTAAGCAAAACTACTGCTTCTAGAGTTTTTGTCGTGTTCCAAATTACTGCAAAAATGGCAAGTACAGATGAAATGAGTCAGCTTATGAGCGATAAGCTAGACAAGAGCAACTTCCATGCTTGGAGATTTAGAATGACAAATTTCTTGATGGGAAAAGGCTATTGGAGTACATCAAAGGAGAGAACAAAAACACTCTACAGTTACGAGATAGGAATCAGACTACGGACGAGTTAAGAGCATATAAAGAATGGAATCAAGGAGCACAAAAGATAATGTATTGGCTACCTATTAACATAAACGATAGCATGATCGGGCACATACAAGATGCCAAGACTGGAACATTTTCTTCACATTTCATGAGACCAATACAAAGGCAGAGAAATTCCAACTCAAGAACAAGCTGCATACACTGGAGAAAAAGGGCATGTCGATACATGACTACACCTTGAAAATCAAAAGCATATGTGAGTCACTTGCATCTATTGGCATGAATGTAGATTATGATAATAAGGTGAAAGTGTGCCTTTGTGGTTTAGGAGCTGCATATAAGCAGTTCAGAACTTTTATACAAACCAAGGAAAATATTCAGAATTTTGCTAATCCTCTGTCCATGCTAACTATTGAAGAAAAGAATCTTGGTGAGGGCTCAAATTCCCAAGAATGTTTCAAAATCGAATGGTAATGTCTGGTATGTTGATTCAGGTGCTTCAAATCACATGACCAATCATGCGGAATGGTTTAGTAGTTTGCAAAAATTGCAAACTCTTGGATATGTTGAAACAAGAGATGACACATCACATCCTATTGAGCATACAAGAAACATAGCATTGTCTATGGAGGACAGAAAGGTAAAACATCTTGTTGATGTGTTACATGTTCCAAATATAACAAAGAATCTAGTTTCTTTTGGATAAATGGTTGACTAGTGATTACAAGTCAAGTTCAATGTTGATGGGTTATATGTAGAAGAGTACAAACAAGATGGAAGATGATCCCCAAAGGGAACAAAGCGGATAGGATGTTCACCTTAAATGTGAAAATTCTTGAAATGAATGTAGCCATCTTTGCAAAAGGTGCAGAAGTTAATGCTAACATGCAGATCTCGCATAAACAAATTGGACATGCAAATTTGTAGAGGCTGAAATTGATGGAGCCAAAGGAGATTGTCAATGGAATACTAATTAATTTTAAAGGTTGGAGAGATGCAAAAGGTATGTGCAACATGTCAATCTGGTAAACAATCAAGAGCATCATTTCCGCATGACAAGCATGTTAGTGAGAATGTTCTAGAAATAGTACATACAAACATTTGGGGTCCTGCAAAGACCACATCTATGGGTGGTTGCAGGTTTTATGTTACTTTCATTGATGAGCATACACTAAAAGTATGGGTATATTTCATGAACGAGAAGAGTGAGGTGTTCACTCACTTCCAAAATTTTAAGGCTATGGTGGAAAAGCAGACCAAAAAGTATATTTAGACATGAAGATCTGATGGAGGAGGTTTATATATGTCAAATGAGTTTAGTAACTTTCTAAAAAGTCATGGAATTTGATGACAGTTTTCATGCAAGTACACAGCATAATAGAATGGCATTACTAAATGCAAAAATAGACATATTGCAAAAATAACAAGAGCCTTGCTGGCTGAGAAGAATATTCCTCATTGTTATTGGGCAGAAGCTATGCACACTACTGTATACATCATGAACAGAACTCTGACTGTTGTTGTACATCAAGTTACATATGAAGAGAAGCTTATAGGTAAAAAGCCAAACTTATCACATATTAAAGTATTTGGTTGTATTGCATATATACATGTTCGAGATGAGTTGAGGATGAAGCTTGATCCAAAAGCAAAAAAAATGTATCTTCATTGGGTACTCCCTTGAGCAAAAGGGATATAAATGTTTGTTTAGCTTGCAATGCCCAAGGAAAAGATGCCTACATATGCTTATATTTGGCCTAAATCACTCAAAATTGACCCACTCTTCTCTTTCTCTAAGCCACCCAATAGTGTTGGAATGTATTCGTGGGAAGAGAAGGGGATGGAGACTTGAGTACGGATGCAAACCAACACCAACCCCAAAGGTTTATCCTCGCAATCACACTCTCTCACTTGCTTACTTAAACACACACACGTCCCCACTCACCTTCACCTTTCTCTCTCTTTTTCCCTTTCCCACTTTCTTACCTCTTTTTCCACTACCTTTCTTCTCACACAATCACAAAAACATCTCACACCCACATTCTCATGCCCACACTCATGGATTCACTCTCTTTCACTCATACCCATGCATTCTCCCCTTCTTTCTCTCTATGTATATCTCTCTTTCCCACCTACGTACCACCCTTTTTCCACTTTCTCACACACTCTCTCTTGCACATGCACACTCTCACACATCTGTTCATACACTCACATCCGTACAAGCCCTCACATGCACTCACCCTTTCACAAGCCTTCTTTCACTCTATTTTCTTCCACTCAATTCTCCAAGCCCTCACTTCTACTCTCCTACTCACATTCACACTCACATCCATCGAGTCAACCACACAGCCTCACTCATGCATTCACACAAAAACTCCAGCTATCAATTCACTCCCACCCACTCCCATCCACCTGTCCACACACGCACACTCTTTCTCATACATATACCCACACACATTCTCTTCTTCTCCTTCCCACTCATTCCCTATTACTCTCACACCTATGACATACATGCACTTGCACATACATGTGGTCACACTCCTCCTTTTTCTCTCCCCTCCCCCACTTGTTCCATTTCACTCACACACCTCTCTCTTCCACACTCTCACCCTCTTCTTTTTCCTTTCTCACTCACTATTCCTATTGTGCATATAGATAGAAGGTTAGGAAGCAGTTCAAACGTGAATATCTCCACTCGGATGGAAACTCTGCATAATAGTAAAATAAATTTCAACTCCTTTAAAAATTCCAAAAGGTACAATGGTATGCATGCTGAATGAATTACAACCGGTTTATTCTTGGGAATTCATAAGAAAAAAAGTACCAAACATGTTGGCCAACATTCATGTGTCGAAGTAATGAAACAGAATGCCTGTTCAATGGTAGGAATGATCACTCTTGCCTAAAAAATTCACAACATTCATCTTTGTTAGGGACCATTTGTGGTGCATAAGAGCAACCTCTTCAGCAAAACATGATACGCTCGCAAATCACCGACCATGGATATTGAATTTCAAAAGCAACTCTTCATGGAAAGAGGACAAAAACAATACAACAAGCATCTTACGGAACAGTCATGACAAGTTGTTTGGAAGCGTAGACGATGGGACTACTATGATATGTTGGAGGGGAAATAGAATTTTGATTACACGTGCAGATCTTCTGAACTATAGTAAAAGAGAAAACTCTCAAACCATGAAAAAATTACAATTTAGAATATGTGTGTTTTTTTTCTTTTAATGGAGGTTTGGTTGAGGCTTACTCCTCCAGGCTTCAACTTTGAAATTGCAACTGTACAAGAAAGGGCATAGTACCCATGGGACCCCCTTATCTCACAAGAATAGGGGTTTACATAGCTGGGTTAGACTACGGTCACAACTACCGCAGGGAAGGACAAACGGTGGCTCATCAGCCACAAGATACAACTTTCCATGATAACATGTCCCTTACATGATGCCGGTGGGGGTTGAACCCTCACCCCCGCCTCAAGAGGCAAAAGGCCCAACCACCCAACCAAGCGACCTGGGACTAATTCTTTTGCAGATCCCCCCAATTTAAAATATGTTGCAGATCCCCCCATCGTCTAGAATTCACCTCCCTTGCGGCCTCATCATAACCCTTCAGTGCTCAACTGTGATATCTGAGCGGGTTCATGCTACGGCTCTGTGCTCCAAACATCGGCATGAGAAACAACAGATAGTTCCCTTGACAGTTAAATCCAATCCTACTTCTTCGAAGCCCGACCAAGTTTGAAACAATCTGTCTTATAGCTATAGAAAGAAAACTAATAGATAAAGTGATTCTCAGTCATGGCTATCCACATAACCTGAATGTATAGTCTCAAGAAGCTTCAGTTATTTGTAGCATTGAATAGACCCCTAAAAGTATCTCTCTGCTCAATGTTCTTGTGCCATTACATAGCAATAAGGACTCCATGTGATGGGTACCATGATAACCTCTCATGTCTCTCTTATCTTCAGATGTCCCTGTTCTGTTTTTTCTTTTCTTTTGCTCCAAATGGAGTTTAGCAATCCCCAAGATACAAACCAACAAAACAAATGCTCATGATAGGTGTACATATAACCATGCGTGTGCCCAAAATGCACGAAAATACATACATAGTTATTTCCATACCTAATATGTATGCACCAGGGAAGCATGAACCCACACAAAGATTTTCACAAAGTTACACTTTTATATGTCTGCATCACACAAATGTTCAGATGCAAAAATTTAGATACACTCAACGTACATGCGTATTGTTAAGACTCGAAGCACTTGTGCGAGTGTGTCATTGAACGCAATGATTTGAAGAATCAAAACATAGAGATGGAACATTAAACCACTATAGAGTTACTATTTTCTCAGCATTCGGAATCCATGCATCTGTAAGTCCTCATAAGCCATATCTCTTCCATAAATACCAAATCCAATTGCCATATTTCTTCCAATGGCTGAATCAACTTTGACAGCGTTCCTCCAGATTTCAACAACAACATCTCTATCTAGATATCACTGGGTGAAGTATATGCTTTAGGCAAGATCCCTCTAGTTCTCATCTTCTTAGAGAGATCAAATGCTTCTCCCATTTTCTCATGTTTGACATATCCATTCTGCCCTTTGGCGGCCTCAAAACCGTGCAACTGTTACTCATAGATTCCCATTTCCCAAAGACTCTTAAGGAAATGAAGCTGCCGCTCCCTTTCTTGGCTACTTTCTCTGTACTATAAAAACGAGGGAAGATACCTCTCTGGCGCTCATCTCCCCTAATCACTTTTGCTTTCACAAGTAGGAAGCCGAGACTAGCCTTATCTCATGCCTTCTTGAGGTCCTTCGGTATTCTCAACAGTACCCCCCCCCCCCCCCCCCCCATTGCTGTGATAATAGGAGACAATAGATGTTGCCAAACAGACTAGATGGAAAGAAAAATGCCCTCCCCTCCCCCTTCTCAGACGATCTAAGCAGAGGAATAGACACAAGAGCATCCGCCAGGCATTTCTCCTCTACTGTGACAGCAGACGAATCGACCCGTTCTCCCGTACTTGATTATTCCTCTAGCCCACAGAGAGCCCAGAACAAATGCCGAAGTGGAAAGATGAACCTCCCTCTTTTCCCTTGCTATAGAGGCTTTTTTCCCCAAAAAAAACATGCCAGTGAGCTCCCTCATGCCCATTTAGGAGGGCATGACCCCTCTGCCTCTCTGCCAGCAGGCTACAAAACCACCGCCCTGGCCCCCTGCCGAGGATTGATGTCCACCCCCGCAAAATGCGATCACCTCCAGTGATGTATTAAACCTAGCTTTTCTTCAAAAAACTCCATGTACAATATCTGCATGAATTTCTACGGCCTTGTCAATAATACCCAATTTCCTTCAAGATTTTAAATCACCTACAAAAGTCATAGCATTTGCATCGAGGCCTTTAAGCTACATCTTTTCACAATGTCAAATTGCTTTTAAGGGATGACCCCCCTTCGATATGTCCATGAAACAAATCATTCCAATTGATCAGACTTCGATTAGGGAAAGACTCAAAAGTATCCTCTACTTTTGAAACTGCAATACCTTTGCTATATATCTCAACCACATCATTACCAACTGTAATAGCATTCAGTGCCTCCCTCCTTGCTACTCTGCATGTACTTTTTGATCTTCAATTAATGCCCCCAATGCTACCACATGCCTTCAAATAACATTTTTACAAAACAGTATCTGGAGAAATGCCTCTTAATGGCATTTCTCTATAAGAGGCATTTCTCTAAAGAGATGGATTGCTTCATCAACCATCCAAGAGAGACAACCACATTTGCCATACATGTGCGTCAATGCATTGCCAACAATGCCATCCTTTCTGAGCCACCCATACCTCTCCATTTCAGCATGGATATGTGCATTCTATCAGGACATTGTGAGACCTCCTTATTACATAAGCATTCAAGATGACCCCTTGCAAGAGCAACCAATCAATAAGGCACATTCGAATGGGGTTTGGCACCTCTGAATAGTTGTTTACCTGTGCAATGCACCTAAATCGAATAGACATATTGTGAAAGAACCACTCGTTAGTATACCAAAAATTAACAACCATCGGAGCTAACAATGTTATAACCCACTCACATGATAGGTGAAGGTAAGCAGAGATGTGGTGCTTGATGAAATGTCAAGCTTCTATGCAGATGCCAAAAAAGGACTTAATCTTGACTCAAATGACAAAGGAATCTCAATTTTGGAGTGGACCTGATGCATCACCAAGCAATAGTTCCAATTTTGGAGTGGACTTAATCTTGAAAAAGAAAGTAAAGAATCTCAATTTTGGAGTGGACCTGATGCATCACCAAGCAATAGTTCCAACTCAAACACGTGGAGTGGAAGATTGCATGGAAACTTCAGTTCAACAAATTCATCAACTACATCAAAGAAAGGTAAAGAAAAGCTTTTAGTTGGTAGTAAAACATCTAAGACATTGATGCAGATTCAAGCAGTTCAAACAAGAGTCTTGGTGAGGAACTTGGATTTCCCTTTGTGAAGACTTCGAGAGTAAGAAAGCCACATGTAGATGGTACAAGGTGAAGTGATCCAGGACCTAGAAGATCTAGGAGGATGCAGAATTCAGTGCAATGATTAATATATGATAGTTACATGGCTTGTCATTGTGCCTACATGACCAAGATAGTACAAGATGTTGAACCTTCTTGTTTTGAAGATGAAATTGAAAATGAAAATTGGGAGAAAGTTATGGATGTGAAGATGGCTACACTTTATGGAAATGAAACGTGGAAGCTGGTTCCAGTGCCACAAGGAAAGAAACCCATAGGTTGCAAGTGGGATTACAAGGTAAAGCACACTATCGATGGTAGAATAAGCAGGTATAAAGCACAAATGGTAGCAAAAGGATATGCACAGACATATGGCATTGATTATGAGGAAACGTTCAGCCCTATAGTTAAAATCTCTATTGTTAGAACACTTGTTTCATAAGCTACAATGAAAAGATGGAGTTTGCATAAGATGGATGTGAAAAATGCTTTCTTACACGGTGAGTTATAGGAAGAAGTATATATGGACCAACCACAAGGATATGAAGATTTAAAGCACCAAGCACCCAAAATATGTTTGTAGGTTGGAAAAGGCTTTGTATGGGTTAAACATGCCCCT
Organism: Ceratopteris richardii; assembly: GCA_020310875.1. Classification (NCBI taxonomy): domain Eukaryota; kingdom Viridiplantae; phylum Streptophyta; class Polypodiopsida; order Polypodiales; family Pteridaceae; genus Ceratopteris; species Ceratopteris richardii. The sequence continues at coordinate 159,715,509 of CM035429.1, read as the reverse complement.
CATGCTTGCAATACAAGGGTTGCTAATTACTTAACCACCATTGGATTTTCTATGGGTGTTGTAGATCATTCATTATATGCAAGGAAGGGTGATGATGTAATCATGATTGTGGCTATCTATTTTGATGAATTGATTGTAGGTGTCGATAATGAAGAAAGCATTAAGAAGTAAAGCAACTCCTTATGCATGCATTTGACATGAAAGATATTGATGTGCTACGCTATTTCTTGGGCATTGAGTTTATACATACAGAAACATGTATATGGATGTCACAAAGGAAATATGCGTTGACTATGCTGCAAAAGTATGGTATGGCTGATTTTAAACCAATTTCTATGACATTAGATTATAATTTGAAGTTTCATACTATGTACAAGAAGACTGCGGGAAGTTTGATATATCTCACAATTACAAGGCATGATCTAAGCTACACGGTTGGACTTGAAAGTCAATTTATGCAAGTTCCCAGGAAACTGTATTTAGATGCTTTGAGGTGCACTCTATGCTATGTGAGTGCTACTTTGGATTATGCATTGTTTTATGAAGCTAGTGTAGAATTGAAGTTCATGGATATAGCGATGCAAATTTGGCTAGTAGTATTCTAGATGAAAGATCTACTAGTGGTTTTCTATTCTCACTTGGAAGTACATTTATTACATGGAGTAGCAAGAAGCAACCCATTGTTGCTTTGTCGAGTACAAAGGCTGAGTATAGAGGTGCTCCATGGCAGCATGTGAAGCATCATGGCTAGAGATGCTACTTGCAAATTTAAGTGTGGAAGTGCTACATCCTATCACCATCTATTGTGATAATCTTCACATCATACAATTAGCATGAAACCCTATGTTTCATACTAGAAAAAAGCATATAGAGATGCATTATCATTTCATCAAAGAAAAGGTATTAGCAAGACATATTGACCTTGTTTATGTGAGGATAGATGAGTAGGTTGCTGGTGTTTCCACTAAATCACTTGGAGCTGAGAAGTTGAAGAAGTTTCGGAAGATGCTTGGATTACAGGACATGGCGTTGAGCTTGAGGGGAGTGTTGAGATATCAATCTCAGCATGTGATGATCCAAGATGAGACATATCACTTTTTCATTTCTCTAACATGTATAGTGGTCACACCGGTATATGTTAGGGATACTTCATTGAGCTTTACTAGATTTATCTATCGAGAGTGATGTCACTTTTGTTTCTTGCTAGCTCACTTATTTGTAGACATTAGAATTTTCCTTATGTACTGTTCTTTATATATTGCACTAGTTGTATTGCTGTTTTAGGTCATTCTTGTATATTCCTTTTATGTAATAGAATAAGATGAAGAAGATCATTCTTCCTTGCCTCAATCAATGTGTATGCTCCTCTTTGAGTGTGAGGGTGTGTGAGTGAGCTCTCTTCCTTATCTCCTTCCTCGTGACACCCTCCCATATAGAAATAATGGCATCAAGAATAAACCTCCCTTTTATAAACCTTTTCTGCATAGGAAGGATGATTTGGTTCATAATAGGGCTAAGTCTTCTAGCTAGAGATGAAGAGAAGATCTTATAGATAGTAGTCAAGGAAGTTATAGGCCTTTACTTGTTCAAGTCTTCTTTGTTACCTTTTTTTATGAATTAGCCTTATCACTCCAATGTTCATGTGGATAGGAAGAGAACCTTTTCTAGTTGCCTCTCCCGAAATCAAGAGGATGTAACAGTAAATCTTTAAGTTCCAAGAAGAATTCATTACGACTCCCATCAATACTAGGTGACTTATGGGGTTCCAAATACTATTTGCTTGAACCATGATGAATTGTGCAACAAGGATGACTTTCCACAGTCATACAAAGTAACTCCATATACCATTAGCATATAGATTACTTTATCCCAAATCCTCACGTATGAATAAAGTATGTGAAGAATATGTAACCCTAGGGCAATTGGATACCACTCTATAAGAGCAAATGATGATGCTACAAACACAAGTTAGCTCTCTAATGCTTGAGAATGCTTCATTGAATGATGGGTAAAATACTTAAAAAAGGGTGCATATTTCTTTGGAATCCTAGCTAGAAGATTTGAATCACGATACAATCAAGTAGGTAGAAATTAAATTACAAACACAAATGTTCCAAACAAAAATGTTACAAACACAAATGGCAAGGAATGTCAAATGCAGTCATAACATGGGATTATTGAGGAGACACCTAGCAATTGCACATGAAGAGAAAATCCACCTACAAGGACAAAACATAGAGAATCTTAAAGTTACCATGAACTTGACATCCGGTGCCACTTACAATCCATCTCCATTTTAGGTTGTCCCATTTCAAAGCATAAAGCCTACTTTAGAAGATTACACCACCTTGCTCAAAGCGCATGACAAAACCCACAAAAGAATTTGAGGCTTTGAGTGATACTGACAATCACAGAAACAATTGCCATCCATGAAACCCCACTACTTCTCTTGGCAAAATTAGAACAACAATGTTTGTAAGTTGCTGAAACGACCACACACAATCAAGAATATGAGCTCATAATGAACCTCTCTTTTGGATGCCATGTTCCACTACCAAATCAACATGAGATTGAAGAATTTGTTTCCATCCCTCTAGACCCACTACTTGAACAAGAATATGACCCTCAACAAGCTATTGGAGGTAGAGACATAGAAGAAGACCATAATGTTTTTGAACTACAATGAAAATCTTGGATCAAATAGGTGGAAGAGCTAGGAGAAACACACTCAGACTAGGTTGATGCGCAATAGGCGATAATGTTTACGATCAAGGGAAAATTCTAAAGTTGGCTTATTTCCATAATCTAGCACCCAAATGGCCTAACTCAACTTGAGATTGAAGAACTTTTTTCCATCCCTTTGGACCCATAATTTGAACAAGAATATGACCCTCAACTGACTATTGGAGGTAGAGTTATAGAAGAAGTCCATGATATTTTTGAACTACAATGAAAAGTGTTGGAGATAGATGTCTGCAGAAGCACGCGAATAGCACAAGGAAGAAGAAGAAGCTTGGAGCACAAACACACAATAGTGAATGTATTACTAGAGAATGTACAAAGATAAGTAGCCCATTAGGGCAATAGGCATATATACAAGCCGGGGGAAAAAAACCTCCTAAAGAGGGAAAAAAGTGCCCCGGCGGTCCTAGTGTGTTCCCACACATCACTACCTAAATATATCAACAAATCCCCCCTGGGAGTGATGCGGTGAACAAGGAGCTGGCACTCATGTATAAGGAAGTGCCAAGCTATGTGGAAATCACTCCACAAAAGGAAGTAAGCCCAAAGCTTTGCGGAAAGCTTCAAACTTCTCCCTAGGCAGAGCCGTCGTGAAAAGGTCTGCAATGTTCTCCTGCGTGGGCACATATGCCAAGCTGATCTCCCCAACAGAGAACCTCTCCCTGACATAGTGATAATGCACCTCAATGTGCTTAGTGCGAGCATGGAACACAGGATTCCTCGCAACTGCCAATGCGCTCTGACTGTCAGTGAAGATGGTGGTGGAAGAAGACTGGCCAACACCCAAATCATCCATAAGGCGTATGAGCCACACACACTCAACAGTCGTTGTGAAAGTTGCCCTATACTCAGCCTCACAACTGGAAGTGGCCACAGTAGGCTGCTTCTTGCTCAACCAAGATATACATGAGCTACCAAGCATGAAGCAAAAGCCACTGGTAGACACACGAGTGTCATAGCAACCAGCCCAATCTGAGTCAGAAAAAGCATGCAAATCAGGTGGTAGTGATCCCCCCTTGGGATAAAACAACCCAAGTAGTCGAGTACCACTCAAGTAGCGAAAGATGCGCTTAACCGCCTTCCAATGCGTGACTCCTGGGCAATGCATAAACCTGCTCATCTGTGAGACAGCAAACTGAATATTTGGCCGAGTAATGCATAAGTAAATCAAGCATCCAACAGCCTGCTGATAGAGAACAACATCAAATGCATCTCCAGCATCATGAAGACTCAATCGTAAACCTGTCTCCATAGGAGTGGCAATAGGCTTACAGTCTTCAAGGCCAAAACGCTGCAATAATGTGTCAATATATTTCGTTTGACACAAAGCCATTCCACCATCAACTTGCATAAACTGAATGCCCAAATAGTGATGCAAATGCCCCAAATCAGACATCTCAAATGAGGCATGCAAATCAGCCTTAAAATCAGCAATATGCTTCTCAATAGGACCAGTGAGCAGCATGTCGTCAACATAGACAACAATGATCAGAAGCACATCATTAGCACACTTAACATATAAGGTGCTTTCAGTTGGACTGTTCTCAAAACCATGTGCAATCAGATAGGCATGTATCTTCTCATACCAAGCACGTGGTGCTTGCTTTAAACCATATAACGCCTTCTTTAACCTGCACACCTGGTTTTCATGCCCTTTCTGCACAAAGCCACGGGGCTGAAAAACATACACTTCTTCATGCAAGTCACCATTCAGAAATGCTGTTTTAATGTCCAACTGATGTACATTCCAACCATGATGGGCTGCAAGTGCACAAATGCTCCGAACAGTAGTCATACAGCATGTAGGTGCAAAGGTCTCATCAAAATCAATGCCTCTTTCCTGCGCATAACCCTTTGCAACAAGCCTAGCCTTATACCTGTCAACTGTACCATCAGGTTTATGCTTCAGCTTGTATACCCACTTAGTGCTAATGGCCTTCTTGCCAGGAGGCAAGTCACATAAAGACCATGTACCATTCTTCATTATAGCATCATATTCAGATTGCATAGCAGCCATCCAATTTTCTGAATTTTGTGCTTCATCAAAAGAAACAGGCTCATTCTCATCACAGAGGCTAGACGCAGCCATAGCATAGCAATCTGATGCAAAGGAGGCACTATGAGAGCCTGAACGAGTACGATATGACAAAGGTGCATCTAATTTGCTGTCATGCAAAGTCTGCACGAGCCATTTTGGCATAGTTTTTGCTTGCTCAATATCAGCTCTCTCATCAACAAGTGAATCATGTAAATCTGCATCAGAAATGGAATGATCTACATCATCATATGAAACCTGCAAAGGCTAAGAAGTTGCCTCATTAGGACCAGCACTAGACTGTCCACCTGTAAAAAGAGGCATCAAAGTATCATACATGTCTTTAGAGCTAACAGATGTCTCCTTAGTACATGAAAGCAATGGCTGAATAGCATCTTCCACAAAGACAACATCACGGCTAACCAGAATGCGTTTAGTCTGTGGATGATACAAACGATAGCCTTTACTTTTAGAATTGTACCCAACAAAAATACATTTTACTGCCTTATCATCCAATTTTCTGCGATGTTGTTCAGGCGCTAGTGCATATGCCAAACAACCAAAAACCCGCAGATGAGCAACAGATGGCTTGCGATCATGCCAAGCCTCATATGGAGTGATAGACTGTAGCGCTTTAGTGGGACACCTGTTCAGTACATATGCTGCACACATGACAGCCTCAAGCCAGAAACTATGTGGTAAAGCCTAACTCTTGACCATGCACCTCGCCATCTCCATGAGTGACCTGTTATTTGTTCAGCAACTCCATTCTGTTGAGGTGTATACGACACTGTACACTGGTGTTTTATCCCACGTTCAGCCAGAAATGCATTAAAATCAAAAGACATATATTCCCCCCCTCGATCAGAACGGAGGGTGCCCATTTTACATGCTGATAGATTTTTAGCCAAAACCAAAAACTGTTTGAAGCACAAAAACACTTCGGACTTTGCCTTCAATGGATATACCCATGCATGCCTGGAAAAATCATCAATGAAAGTCACGAAGTAAAGATAGTTTCCAAAAGAAGGTGTCTGCATAGGACCACAGACATCACTATGTACAAGCTGCAATTTCTGCGTAGCCCGAACTGAACCATCTTTTGGAAAGGAGGAACGCTGCATTTTGCCCAAAATACAGCCTTCACATACATGTTTCCAGGTGCCTCAAGCTTGGGCAAAGAAGACACCATATCAGATTTCTGTAGGCGTAGCAAACTAGCAAAATTCAGATGACCAAAGCGTGCATGCCAAGGCTTTGCATCTGAGATAGCCTGAGAATCATGAACTGCACATGCCGAATCATTCACAGATCTTTCATAGTCTATGAGCTTATACCGCCCACGACATAAAATGCCAGAAGCAATAATAACATCGCCATTTGACAGATCATGAACTGTACATCTGTCATCAACAAATTTCACAACCAAGCCAATCTTGGCTAATGTAGAAATTGATAACAGATTCTTCTTGATCCCTGGCACAAATAAAGCATCTGACAAGGTGAAAGAACTACCATCAGCAGTAGTCAGAATGATCTTACCAACTCCCATAACAGGATAAGAGGAGTTGTTGGCACATGTGACAGTATTCCCTGTAGGGGCAGGCTCGAGTGAAGAGAAGAAACTGTGCTGCGAGGTAATATGTTTGGTCGCTCCACTGTCAAAGTATCAAACATCTGAGTCCACTGCAGACATGCACTGCTCATGCGAAGATGGTTCAAAACTACAAACAGTAGTAAATGCCCATTCTTCTTCCTGCACAAGATTTGCAGACTCTGTTTTTGGTGTAGAGGCCTCTGCAACAACCATTCTAGCCTCTTTCTTCTTTGCCTCTTTTGCAGCCAGTTTTGGACAGTTATTTATGATATGATCATTCCCTTTACAGTACTTGCAAAACAATTTCTGCTTTTCTGATTTCTTCTCATCTTTATCCTGGTTCTTCGAATGTGCAGCATTTGCAGATTTCTGCTTACTAGTAGAAGAGCTCCATTTTCCTTTGCCCTTCTGACTAGCCAGGAAAGCTTGATCTGCAACACGCATAATGGACCTGTTCTGCCTGGACTGATCTTCCTGCAACAGAACAGAGACTAACTCCTCAAATGATAAGGCATTCGGATTGCCTTTCATCATCAACCGAAGATTAGAAGCAAAACTCTGATATGAATCAGCAAGACCATTCAGAACGGTCTGCGCAAGTGAGCTATCTGGTATAACCTCATCAGCAGAAATCAACTGTTCCTTCAAATCTTTGATCTTTGTTAGGAAACTGTCCATAGAATCACCTTCATTCATGTGCTCACTCTCCAACTGTTTTCGGAGGTAAGCAACACGAGCCTCATTCCTAGCTTGGTACAATGTGGTTAGTGTATCCCAAGCATCCCTAGCTGTTCTGCAAGAGCGAATATGAGGAATAATGGCACGTTTGATAGACAAAGCTATCAATGCATGTGCCTGGGCATCTCTGCCATCCCAACGAATTTGCTTTGCAGTAGGTGCAACAGAAACAGCAGCACGAATAGGAATCTGCGGAATATCATCTTCGACACCATCTTCATCAACTCCAGCACCTGTATTTGCAATACCTGTAGTTGCAGGTGTAACAGGACGTCTTTCAACACCTTGCACAATGTTCCACAGTCCTTTTGCAACCAATATATGTCGCATCATATAAGCCCATAATGGGTAGTTGGTACCATCCAACTTATCCTCAACAGCCAACATACGGAATACATCACTGCTTTCAGCCATGGCCGGTGACTAAAATACCTTGATGCAGAAAATTGAATGTATCTCAAAAAGTTGAACAGAACTGCCTAGACGAGTTCTGCTAGACCTGTAGCAGACTTTGAGACGCTTAAACTGGCGAACAAAAACTGGTATATACCTTTGGCACAAAAAGACAAAATAGCCTGCACAAGCGCTACGATAGTGCGTTCGGAGGTGGAAACAAGCTCAGATGAAGCCGAAACGTTGAGTATGCTCACCAAAATTCGTGCGATTCTGAGACTGCAAATGGAGGAGTGTCGACAACACCCTAGATGAAGCGACGACCTGCTCTGATACCAATTGTTGGAGATAGATGTCTGCAGAAGCACGCGAACAGCACAAGGAAGAAGAAGAAGCTTGGAGCACAAACACACAATAGTGAATGTATTACTAGGGAATGTACAAAGATAAGTAGCCCATTAGGGCAATAGGCGTATATACAAGCCGGGGGAAAAACACCTCCTAAAGAGGGAAAAAAGTGCCCCGGCGGTCCTAGTGTGTTCACACACATCACTACCTAAATATATCAACAAAAAGCTTGGATCAAACAAGTGGAAGAGCCAAGAAAAGCACACTCAGACTAGGTTTATGTGCAATGGGAAATAATGTTTACGATCGAGTTAAAAATTCAGAAGTTAGCTTATTTCCATAATCTAGCACCCAAATGGCCCACTCATAGAGATGCATTACAATACTATCAATACTTTATGCTTTTTGTTGGTGCAAAAAAGAAAAGCCTAAGACCTTGGCTTAAATTATTGGATTCCTCCCATTGGCTATCTCACATAGATGTAGTCATGTGAACCTATGTTACTAAAGTTCAAAGGTTGAAACCTTGGAGTTATCTTGTTCAAATTTAAAAGTTAAAAGTAGGAGGAATCTCTTGGATGAAGGGAGGCAAAATCCATGAATTTAGTTGGGATTAAAAATTCAAATCACTCCTATGTTTTAGGATCACTTTTAGGTGATGATTCAACCATATTCAAACTTCAAAATCATGTATAAAAAAGTTTATCTTCTAATACGGGATAAGAGAGCCATCAAGTGAGCTTTGAGCTAAGATTAGGAGTGTACATTGTACTCACTACAAGTGAGAGTACTCCTCCACAACTTTCTTGTATCATAGGTGCAATATCAATACATATTATGATTCATATAGCTTGACTTCTCATTTGCTATGTGTTGCTACAATACCTTGAGGTACACATTCAACTTTTGTGATTCATTTATCTATGTGTGAGTATCCAATATCCAAAATTTCACTCAGATAGCACCTTTATGAGTTTACATTCAAAGTTTCATCAACTTTGCATGGGTAAATTTCAAGCTATGAAGTTTTGAATGTGTCTATGTCTGCACTTCATGTTCTTTCTCAAAGTCAAGGTGACCCCCCATACTTGTTATACTTATTGCTTTGTGTATAGTGAGGTTGAATCGATGAAAAAAATTGCTTTAGTTTTATTGAAACTTTGATTGAATGTGTGCAAAAATTCTCTGGTCAATTTGTAGCAGATTATGAGCCATGGGTATTTTATTGAGAGTTTCACTTCCCAAAATGGAAGGTTTTCTAAGTCTTGTGAAGTGCAAAATCATCTACAATCATTTGAGAGTTATATTCCAAAGATTTATTGGTTCTTTATGCATACTTTGGAAGGTAAGAAGTTTATTAGACATCCCAAAAGTTATATTGGCTAGTATTGAGCAGGTTTTTTCAACATTCACTCATCTCTCTCTATATCCCATCACCTCTTCACAGTGGTATCAAAGCAAAGCTAAAGACTAAGAGTCATGGGTGATGGATTCCTCTCATCTATTAAAAAATTGGATCGAGATAATTACTTAGTATATTCACTCAAAATGGAGGCCTATCTACAAGGAAGGAACCTATTTGGTTACATATCTGGAGATGAGATGATGAATAATCAGAAGCAAGGGTCAACCAACACAAGATGAGCAAGAAAGGTTGAAGGTGCTTTGGAAAGGTCATAAATTCTCAAATATATCTCTCATTTTTTACTCCCTCAAAATTAGGAATTGCAAGACATCGCAAGAGACATGGAATGCTCTGGAAGCATTCTTCTCATCAAACACCAAGGCTAGAAAGAATCAACTATGGATTGAGTTTACAACATCAAGAAGATGCCCAAGAAAAGTGTGATTGACTTTTTCACCAAGATGAAGGATATTGCAAACAAACTTGGAAGCATTAGAGAGGTCATTGATGAAGAGCAAATAGCAAGGCAAGTCATCCATGAGATCAACAGTGATGAAAAATGGGAAGCCTTCACCACAACTATGGACTTCTACATGGACATGCAAGTTCCTGACTTCAATTCTTTCACGGGGCAATTGTTCACACATGAAGCAAATATTATGAAGATCTCTAGCTTCTCTACTTTCTTTCATACCATAGGTGAGTATAGGAATATTGGGGCTCTACACAATTTGGTACTAATTCTAAGCTAAACAAATAGGGATGAGGTAATTCATATGATAATTTGTTTGGTGGTTCATTATTCATCAACCTAGAAAGGTGATCCATATGCACATGATTATTATCTCTATTGACAATGACTTCAAGGTCAATATAAGGGGAAACCATCTTACTAATCTAGAGAGAAGATTTCCTTGAAATCAATACCATGTTATTGCTTAAAATGCTTTGCAACAATTCATGCTTTATACTTTGGAGAAGCACGATTTGATGTGAATGTCAACTTATATAACCATTTACACAGTAAATCTTTCCAAACCTTTGGCAAAGGTACTAAATCCCAAGTACCATTCTTGTGGATAGAATCCAATTCACTCTTCATGGCACGCTCCCACTTGACATTATCTTCTATCTGCATAGCCTCTTTGTAGTAAGAAGGCTCACAAACATCTATTAGCATAACAAAATACAAACCTAGAACATATCTATCAGGTGGATGCAAGACATGTGTGGAATGTCTCAATCATTGTTGAACGTGAAGATTTGCAAACTGACCTGATAGAAAATTCTCCTGAACATCTATATGTGTAGTATTTTTATGCATGATAACTGGCCGGCTAGTATCCTCAAACACCACTCTTCTTACTTCAAGCCCCTTAATGGGTCGTCTATGCATCTTAGATGCATTGAAGGTAACATCACTACTTATGATCACTGACCATGTTTCAGGATCCCCTAAACAAATCCAAATTTTACTTGTCGACCATATGCAAGAAAAATGCAATTCTTTGACTTATGGTCCAGCTTTTTTTCTAAGATTCTTGGGTATATGAACATATGCTTCACATCCAAAAACTCGTAGATGATCATAATATGGCGGCTTCCTTGTTCATAACTCTTGTGACACTTTGGACCTTTGACAATACTAGGTGAAAGATTTATCACATGCACTGCACTCATTACTTCTTATGCCCTAAAGCATTGTGAAAGGTTTGCATTATGCAGCATGGAAACTACTCTATCTTGATTAGTTCTATTCATCCTCTCATCTACAACATTCTGTACTAAGATATAAGGAGTTGTAAAATCTCGACGAATTCCTCTAAACTGATAGAATAGGCTGAATTCATGTGAGGTACACTCACCTCCATTACCTAAATGTAAAGTCTTGAGATCAATTCCTTTTTTAGTCTCAACTGAAGCAAGACATTTTTTGAAAGTAGGGAATACCTCATCCTTGGAATTGAGAGGATATACCTAGAGTTTTCTAGTAGCATCATCTATGAAAGTGACAAAGTAAACAGAACCACCTAATGAACATATGGGCATAGGACTACACACATGTGTATGAAGGAGATCTAAGGGCTGAATTGAAGGCTTGAGATTCCATTTACTAGCTTCCACTAACTCCTTTGAATTAGCACATCATCTGATCCTTCCATAGAGCAAAGTTTGTGCCATCAAATTTTTGAATCTCAAAATGGTCTTTGCCCTGCAAGTTACATATCTTCTTGGGAACATTGAAAAATAGACCTTGATCCACCACATATTCCTAAGATGTATGATGCCATGATGATAGAGAACTAACTAGAATGATAATGGAACTAGAAAAGTCCAAAGACCACTAAGGATAAAAAAGGATGACCAAGTGTTAGATTATGGGAAATGTTCTGTAGATTCTTCCCAAAGAAATGGATCAATGAACAACAATGACCAACCAAAAGAATTATGTGAGAATGTATGTTTTCACACCAATAAATATGTCAAGGATTAAGATCAACCACGGTATAGTCAAAAAACTAAAATCTGTAAAAGCTTTGTCAGAGTCTCCTCTACAAAATGAGCATATGACCAATGTCAAAAAACTCATAAAACTACAAGTACTAACATGTAAAATTGTAGAGTGAATCACTCACTCAACTGCGTGTAACCACTTAATCAAAAGAAGCCAACTAAGCTTATTGAGCACCTATGGACAAGTTGCATGCACCTCCTATGCTGATTTTGGGTAAGTCTTCCACCTATATTGCCGAAGAGAGACCAAAATTTGGGTGTCCCCCAATTAAGAAAACCTCACCATGACCCTCTTTATCAATGTCAAAGGTTTTATGCAAAAACATAACCACTATATTAATGACCACATGGACATACATAAGCAGAATCCAAAAAAGCATACATAGTGTGTATGTGCTCAATATATGTAGTAAAATGGTACTAAAGAGACGAACTTATAGCCCAAACACTAGCCAACAACACCTAGAAGTGTCTGTCAACTCTATTTTTTAGGATAAAAAACATGCATAAACGTGTGGTGGTTGCCCCCTCTACAACGGAAAACCTTTCAAGAAACCTGTAAATTCATTAGTGTGGCTGAAACCAAAGCTGAATATTTGATGTTGGATAAGTACAAAGAACACTCTTATTGATGTTCTTGAACATGTGTAAAGAGAACTATGCATGAAAGTACTCCAAGTTGGCTTTGAGAATCACCCCAATAATGCTTCAAAACAGGCTTCGAAAGCAAAGAATGAATCTTTGAGGGTCGAAAACATGTTCAAGGTAATGCAAACCTTATAGTTTTCCCCTCCTCAAACACCACAAGGGTTTAGCTTAGTGGAAAGATATTGCCAGTTAAGTGAGCTTTGAGGAGAACGGCACTGGGATGGGTGACCTCCCAAGAAGTACAAAGAATCTCCATCTTCCTTGCTCATTGAGATCCTCCCTCGCATGTAGCCAATGACACTAATGGTGACTTTAGTGAATTGAATGACAAGGTATGCCAAGGTCTATACCTTGGTCATGGCCTTCATCATAAGCCTTGGAGAAAGCCGCAAGTGGACTAGTGAAGTGGTGTGATGGCGATGCACCTGACTGGATTCCCCTTCACATGAGCTTCCCAATGATACCCTTGTAGTAGAAAACTGAGCTCCAGAGGCTACAAACAATACTCCATATAGGACCTACAAAATATGCAAAAACTACACGGTACGCAGTACATAGAGAGTATGAAAATAGATCTATTAAAGAACATATACAAAAGTGTTCAATGGTCATTCAATCTTTCACATGGACACTAACAATAATAACTACAACACAACATTTTCAACAAAAAAATTCTTTGAGCATTTTTGCTTCTTCTTTTCATTGAAAGGCAATGTGCACACATGCACATACCCCTCCATTCTTACATGCATTTGAGATCGAAGAAAACATTTGAACAAAAAAAGTCTATCAAAAGTCATCTCTCTTCTCTAAAAGTAGTTTTAGACCTTTAAGCCACACACATGAACTCTCATCAAGTAGTGAGAATGAGCTAAGTTGGTGTTGGCAGCAGTCAAGGAACTGAAGGACTCACAAGACAAGGAAGCCAACGAAGGGAGTCGGAACGAAGAGAAGGCACAAGCAGACAGAGTAGTCAAAGAAGATCTGGCAAGTAGGCCATCTAAATTTTTCATGTATCAAAGAGGTGGGCACACAAGAAGAAGGAGCAAGTAGGGAGCTCCAGGAAATGTATGTCAAACTGTTAGAAGAAATCCCTACAAAAATAGTGATTTTCATCACTAAAAACCATTGTAAATATCATTTCATATTTTTGTAGCTCCATTTTGTGCAAGCCAAGGAGTCCTTGAGCTTGAGGAGCTTTAGAAGTACCTACCTATCAGTTTTCACATTTTTTAGACTCCATTTGAACCTCCAAATAGGCCAGAGAACCTAATTTTTAACTATGCCGGACACTAGGTCTGGACAGGGCCAAAAACTAGTAAAAAACTATAAATAGAGCTAGAGAGCTCATTTTTGAAGCTAGCTTGTAATAGATTTGAACTTGTATGAGCATTTTGAAAGTAATCTAAAAGAACTCCATTGTCCTCCTCTTTGTTCTTGCTGTGTGTGCACGTGTGTGTGTATGTGTGCGCATGTTTGTGTGCTTCTCACTCACGCACTTGTGCCTTCACTTGCTCGAGGTCATCATAGCATCCTCAGCTCTTCCCAGATTGACATTAAAGGAGGTGCTACTCATCACTGAGCTACACCAAATTTTGGCGCCGTTGCCGGGGACCGAGCTTTGAGGACGAGCGTGTGATGGTAAGACGTAGAGTTGAGACATTAGCATGGTAGGTAATTTCTTTATTTTTTCTTATTTTTCTCTTTTTTACTTCATCATCATCATCATCACCATCACCATCTCCCACCTCCATCTCCATCATCGCAAAAATTTCAGTTTTTGATCATATCACCTTCTCCCCTCCATTTCCCTCATTCCACTTGTGAGAGAGAGCGAGAGAGCGATTTGTGTGCACTCTTTTTGCATGTTTCTTGAGTTTTCTTGCAGGATCTGGCTATCCCACCATCTCCAGCAAGCTCTAGGTACGGAAAAGCTCGAAACTGTCTCTGTGTCGTCAACCTCTGTTGATCGCGATCGATAGAAAAATCGCCTATTTGGTAAAACAAAGTACACCACAATGATGCACATGATGAGCACATCCTAAATCACTAAACACAGTAAAAAAATTCCGAGTTTCTCTGTCAATCACGATCGACAGACCTGTCAATCACGACCGATAGACCCCATGACCGACCGACTGCCACATAGGATTCAGTCAATCGTGATTGACGCTGTCGATCGTGACCGACTGAAATTTGACAATTGACACCAAAACTCGCGTTGCCACGTGTCCATCGCGACGGACACATCCCCGATCGACTGAAATCACGGTGAAAATCTCAAAAAAAGTGTCGATCATGATTGACAGGATCCACGACCGACTCTGTCGTCGCGATTGACACTGTCGATTGCGACTGATGTGTCGATCGCGACCGACAGGCCCCGACGGACACCTCTGTCAATCGCGATCTGTCGATCGCGATTGACAGGCTTTTTCGGCCAAATTTCTAGGGTTTATATTACTTGATTTTGGGGTACATTCTAGGCATACTTATCAAGCAAATAGTGATTTGTGAGGTTCCGACACTTGTAACTTGAGAGAAAACCTTGTTTTCCTGATGACCTGTTTTACCCTGTTTTAACCCTAGATCCTTGAACCGTCATATCTTCCTCATACGAAATCCGAATGCTGTGATTCTTGTTTTGTTGGAAAGATCGCGAGACTATAAGTGGACTATACCCAAGGGGAAGAAAAGCTAAGGGGTCTTCATGATTGTTTTCCATAAATCCAAAAGAACAATTGATCCTTGAATTACATGAATGAAAGTGATTTTTTTTGTGTCCTTTGAATCTAAGTCTTGAGCTAACTTTGGGACTTTTACAGGTCCATTGAGAGCACTAGAAGGCATCCAAAGCAAGGGTAATCTGCAAGCTTGAGAACTGGGTTCTTGAGCACCAAAGAGCAAGGGATCTGCAAGTGAGGTTGGAATACCTTCAACTCCCTTTGTCAATTCCTAGCTTAGGCTACACGTGACTAGTGCTATAAGTAAGTCAGGGCAACGATAGGCATAAGGCAAGTCAAAGACTATCTAAGAAATCAAGTTCAAGTCAAGCGATAACCTGTGTGTGACCGATAACTTTAAAGGAAAGGAACTTAACGTGGAACGAGCAACTTAAAGTGCGGAAATTAACTCAAGTATTCCTGATGACGTGATATCAGACAAGAACACAAACACGATAATCAACATAAAAAAGAATCAAGTGACTGATACAAAAGAACTCACCAACGAGCTTGTACCTTGGGTGAAATTTGGGATTGCTCAAATAGGCATATGACTCATGGATGCATGAAGACACACACCTATGGATGTGTAAAGTAGCAATAGAAGAAGAGAAGAGAGAAAAAGCTAGAGAGGTAGGTGCGAAAGAAACCCATAGATCAGTTCAAGACCCAGCCTATGCACCTGTAGTATTTCCTGACGAAGAGTTTGAACCTCATGGTTGGGCAGAAATTTTAGCAACAATGGATGTAGCCATCAATGAAGAACAATGGACACCCCACTGTGATGAGGATGGCTATGACATTTCAGTCTTCTCCATAGAGCCAATCATGGGAGATGCAGTTTTAGAAGAGTGCGAACCTAGCCCTGATGCATTTGAAGATGCAAGTGACTCCGATCTAGAGTCCATCATTATGGACCCACCTTTTGCATCAGATGAAGAATACTTCTATGAAGTAGAATTTCAACCTCAGAGACATGGAGAGCTTACAAATGATGTAAGGTTAGCCACAAAAGTGACCCCTAAGGATGAAGCAAAGAAAAGAAAGAAGAGAGAAGTCACACCAGAAAAGGAAGAATCCTTGTTTGAGGTCCCCGAGAATTTTAAAAAGTATGAGATAGACGATAGGAGAGTCATAATAAGAATGCCTAAACACGAAGCACAATCAGGAGAGGCCTATGATAACAAAGAAACCACCAAGAAAATAGTGGTAGCCCTAGAAGAAGGAGAGGAGAGATGCACTTACATAGGACATGACCTGACGGAAGAAGAAGAGCGCAAATTGATAGCCTTGCTAAGAGAATACAGAGATGTATTCGCTTGGAGTTACAAGGACTTGGTGTTTACCCAGACATATGCTCACACACAATTCCCATGACCTCAGACGCGAAGCCCTGTAAGCAAAAGCCATACACATATAACGATAATTATGCTGCTAAGATCAAAGAGGAGATAGATAGACTGGTAGAAGCTGGATTCATCTATGAAATTGAGCACACTGAGTGGGTATCCCCCATCGTAGTGGTGCCCAAGAAGAATGGAAAGTTACGTGTGTGCATTAACTTGAAAAAGGTTAATGCCGCCACCATTCAAGATAACTATCCACTTCCAATTACCGAGCATCTACTAGAAAGAGTAGCAGGCAAGGACATATACAGTTTCCTTGATGGATTTTTGGGCTACAATTAGGTAGCCATTGCCCCAGAAGATCAGCATAAGATGGCTTTTGCCACAGAGTGGGGTATATTTGCTTTTCAAGTAATGCCATTTGGGCTTACCAATGCTCCTGCAACCTTTGAGAGATTGATGTGCCATGTATTTAAAGAGTTCTTGAGGAAGAATTTAGAAGTCTATGTTGATGACCTCTGTGCTCATTCCAACATTAGACAGACGCATATCCCTGAACTCAAGCAAATCTTTGACAAATGTAGAGAATATCAAGTCTGCCTGAACCCAGAAAAGTGTGTTTTCATGGTCAGACAAGGCAAGATTCTAGGACACATAGTGTCAAAGAACGGCATATCCACTGATGAAGAGAAAGTAAGAGCCATCGCAGAGCTACCAAGGCCAAAGAATATCAAGGAAGTACAAGATTTCATGGGGCATTGTGGTTATTACCGACACTTTATACACATGTACGCCATCATTGCCAAGCCTCTGTACGGACGTTTGACTAACTTTGAGTGGACTGATGAATGTGAAAACTCCTTTAATAAGCTCAAATGACGATTATGTTCAGCACCAATCTTGACCACTCCAGATTGGAATAAGCCCTTTCATGTTCACATGGATGCATCCAATTATGCTATTGGGTGTGTACTCGTGCAACCTACGGGTGAAGGTAATATGGATCTTCCAATTGCCTATGCTAGTAGACAATTGAATGCAGCTGAACGAAATTATACAACCACTGAAAGAGAAGGATTAGGCATGGTATATGCGGTTAAGAAGTTTAGACACTATTTGCTTGCAAATAAGTTTAAATTTTCTACTGATCATCAAGCACTATTATACTTGGTAAACAAGCCATGCAATACAGGTAGATTAGTAAGATGGTTTCTCTTACTAATGGAATACGACTTTGAAGTTGTGGTGAGGAAAGGGAAAACTCATTTGAGAGCGGACCACCTCTCAAGACTCACATCCAGTGAAGCACCGCAAGGAGTATCAGATGACCTTCCTGATGCTTACTTGTTTAATCTGGAAGTGGTACCTCAGTGGGCTAAGCCATTAGTGCCAGTATTGACATACGGGCCTAACCATCCAATCATAAACACCCAAGATAGAGAGATAGTAAAAGCCCAAAAATACCATATCATGGCAGGAAGTATGTACAAGCATACAGATCAAGGGATCCTAGCTTGTTGTGTGGAAGAGGATGAGTATGCTAAATGGTTGCAATTAGCACATGTAGGTGCATTAGAGCAACACTACTCCAAGCAAAGAACTTTACAGACACTTAGGAGATTCGGAGTGCATTGGCCTACTATGGAAGCTGATGTCCATAAGTTGTGCAAGGAATGCCCGATCTGCTGCACTAAACCGCCTGTGGAACATGCCACTCTCTATCAAGTGTCCATAGTGCCAGATTGGAGTGAACCACTAGTAGCCTTCCTTAGGACGAAAACATTCCCACAAGATATGACATTGGCCAGACAAAGAAGTCTAGAACAAGAAGCCCTAGATTACTCACTCATTGGTGATAATATATACAAGCGTGGTAAAGATGGTTATCTCAGATTATGTGTCCATGAGAGTGAATATCTTAAGATCTTGGAAACGGCTCACCAAGGTGTAGCAGGAGGACATTTTCGACCAGATCCGGTGATCAAGGCAATCCTATTTGCAGGACTTTGGTGGCCGACCCTTCACATGGATGCACATACCTATGTGAAGCGGTGTGATGTCTGTAAGCGAACCCAGTATCCTATACGTAAAGATGAGATGCCTTTGAAACCTATGATGGGTGGACGTGCATTCTCTAAGTGGGGAATAGACTTTGTTGGTCCGATTAATCCCCCAGCTAAGGGTTCCCATGCTGAGTACATCATTGTTGCCACAGACTATCTAACCAAGTGGGTAGAAGTAAAAGCTACGACAAAGAATGATGCTCAGATGACCGCTAAGTTCTTATTTGAGAATGTGTTCACAAGATACGGGCTACCTATAGAGCTAGTAAGTGATAGAGGCACCCACTTCTTGAATGAAGTCATTGAAAATCTTCTCCAAGAATTCTTGGTAGTACATAAGAGGTCTGCTCCCTATCACCCACAAGCTAATGGGTAAGCTGAAAGCACAAACAAGATTCTATGCAATGTGCTTACCAAATTGGTGAATAATAAACGCTCTGATTGGGACAAAAAGCTACACCATGCTGTTTGGGCTTACCGAGTTGCCTATAAAACGGTACTCCAAGCCACTCCTTTTCAGATGGTGTTTGGCCAAAACGCAGTGCTACCATTGGACTTCTTGATACCTACACTAAAGGTAGCATAGGAGCATGAGTGGACGGGCCATGAGCTCTCCTCTAGGATCTTTGACCTTGAGCGATTAGGAGAAACAAGACTGAGGGCTGCCGCAGGAATATATGCAGCTAAAAAATGACAGAAGGCTTACTTTGATGCCCATGTTAAGGATAAAGGATTGAAGGCCGGAGACTTAGTTTTGGTGTATACCCTGAAACAACATGCGAGAAAATTAGAGAAGAGAGGCTATGGACCTATGATCATAAATAGGATCTCGACTAGTGGGGCAGTCCAGCTAGCCACACTCGAAGGCGATATTCTCCCTAGCTACATAAGCGGATGTAGAGTCAAGTTATATCAGGAACCTCTCACTGAGGAAATGCTCAATCGACTCAACACTGCCAAAAAACGTAAAGAAGAGGAAAAACGAGTTCGGGAAGAAGCACAGGCAGAAGCCTTGGAACGCATCCGAAGGATGAAGTTGAGAAGGCAGGGTAGAGATCAGCCTAGGACAGATCACTATGCAGCTCAAAGATATCATGTGGCTATGTGTGAAGTTTTAGGTATTAACTCTCATAGGATAATTGATCGACGTCCTTTTGTAACCTTAGAGATAGGACAAGGGAAGAGTGCAAGGACTGTAAGGGCCTTGATTGACTCAGGTGCAGCCACTAGTGCTGTTAAATTTTCTTACTGTCAAAAGTTGAAATTAAATGTCAATCCTATAGAAGCATATCTCATAGGATTGGGAGGAGTGGAAACCCCTTGCATGGGCGAGGTGGAACTTCCCCTCTATATTCATGATGTTTTACTGACAGTTAAAGTACTAGTGTGTCAAGACGAGGATCTCACCGAACCTCTTATCTTGGGTCAAGACTGGATCTATGATCATGCAGTCAACCTAAACCTAAGAAGTGGACTTCTTTAGGTATGGGTAAATCAGAGTCGAATTAGAGTTGAGTTAGATAATGGAGCACTCAAGGAACTAGGAAAGGCACAGACTCCTGGTCCTTCCAGGGGTACACATGAAGCTGACAATGCTATTCTTGTCCAAAACTATGTGATGCAGAAGGATGATTGTCTCAACAAGCATAAATCAAACTACAAGCATAAGGGTACAACGGAACTCCCTTCTTTTCCAAAAGCCACAGGGATGCAGCAACCAAAGGCGGATCAAATGCAAAAGAAGCAGCCGACTTATGCTTGAAGCACAAAGAAAATACGATGCACGGTGTCTCAACCACCAAAACAAGTGTGGGTACGGAAAGATGAGCATCTTATTGCGGTCAAGCCACCACAACTGGCTCAACTTCCTATTAGTGATCGACAACACGACACTAATAAGAAGTCGTCCAAAAATTCTTATATGAAAGTGAGGTTTATCTAGGTACCCAAGAAGTCGATGAAGGTTAGCCCACAATCACGACAAATTTGGGTGCCTAAGGCTTGCTTGTGGGCTCAAATAGCTACACCGAGGCCACACCCTGTACAACATGGTTCACTCACTCGAACATCTGATACCCATTCTTATACATCACGCACGAACACATATTCTCCCGTGAACACAAGTAGAATCACTTGTAAATGGGTCCCTAAAAAGCCTCATTTCCAAGCAGGCACTCTTATAAAGCCCTCCAGAGTCTCCACAAAATCAAGACCAACAGGCATTCTGTTTGTTTGGCAGCCCAAAGCGTGTAACAAACCCCCCGACCCCATTTGTAAATTCACCACCACCTACTAACTGCATCATTCTCACACTGCATCCTTCCATTTAGGTCTTAGGACAATCCATCCACTAACCACACCCACAATCACCGAGCACTCACTGACTAACTAACATATCACTAAAACTTCATGTTAATGTTGTAACGGGGACACGTGACCACTTGGTGTCCATTTGCAATGTTAACATTCATTTGTATATTCTCACAGAACCGGTGACCAGTCCCTTCAATATGGCCGAGGTTGCAGAAACTAGCTCCCAGGTAGGCACCAGCCCTCAGATTGTGGACATTGAAATTCTTCCCATTGAGGAGGAATTGAAGGAATGACCAGTGGTATTGAGAGCATTACATGCCATACCGGTGCAAAATCCTCCACAGGGGCACACAATGCCAGACAGCAAAAACTCACATTGGTTCAGTGATGTGGCAGGACCTCTGGGAGAAGGCACTTACCTGTGGGAGGCAGAGATAGAGTTCAACGGGCACTGGGGCAGGTATCACTTCTTCACCAGGGAATTTGAGAGACTGCAAAATAATGAAGGGTTGAAACCGATATGGAAGAAGGCGGGACTATACGATTACTTCAAAGCCCAATTGCCAAAGCCCGACTTTCTAAGGTGCTCGTATTTGATTAGCACCCTCACTCCGAGCAAAGAGAAAAAGGGATACAGCACCTTTGTCCTCCCATCTCTCACAAGGGGCAATGAGCTGAAGCGGTTCAAATTGACGAACAACTTGGTGAGGGAAGATCTCGACATGAAAGGTATGCACATTCCCACCAAGAAAGAGACTATGGTCCCCGACAACATGAAGAACAAGAATCTGACGAAACTAAAGGACATGGTGCCAATGACACCTACTATTGCCGTTCATCTTCGGATGTGCATGCAACATTTCACATTCCTTGCGCAAGAGAGGTTCACAATGCCACCCAAGAAGATATGGTTCAGTCTATATTTAGTAGATGCCTTTGATTTGACAATCAACATGCCTCACTTGATTATTGACCAAATCCACTTGGCTCATCAACGGTGGTATAAGAAGCAAAAGTCAGTACTGTATGGATGTTGTGCTCTCACAAGGATTGTTTATAGATGCTTGGCATATGATGTGCCAGTTCAAAGGGCACTTATTTGGACCAGGGTGCAAGAATTCCAACGTAGACTATCCACTGCAGGGCCTCCATCCAAGAAAATGAGAGGCGCAGTTCAGATGCCCTGTGCACAGGCCCGCGGTGCGACACTGACACCAGAGACAACTCCACGGCTTCCAAGGCGTGTGCAACCCTTCACTATCAGATTACCAAGACATAACCCAGTCAGATAATGAAGAAAAACAATAGCTCAATGACATGTTACATGCTCAGATCACAGACAATCTCAAGCTTCGACGCAATCTCGCCTTATTACGGAAGCACATGTCAACAGCACTTGAAGAGAATAAAAGACTGCAGAAATAGAATGAAGAAAACCTGGAAGCAGCAATGGAAGGTTACCCGCATGAAATCGACCCAGAGAATTTCAAGGCCATCCCCTCGGAGAATATTATGCAAATTGTGTTGGAAACCCATGCCGACCTCCTGGAAGCCCACACAGCATAAGAAAGAGAAAGAGATGATCTACTAAAGCAACTGGCAACTCAGCAGGAGTCACCAAACAAAGTCACAACAACAGCCGACACTTCTGAAGAAGTCGCAGAACTTAGAGCAGAACTAGAAGAACTACGAAGTAAAGTTCTTCAATACGAGCGTCAACCCTCTTCCCTGGTGGAACCGCAACCTGAAGACTTAGTGCCAATTGCAGTGGAGGAGACTTTTGAAGACCCATATGTTCCCATGCAAGCACTCGGAGGTAAGCAAACAGTAGAAGGAATGGACACGATTGAGATCGAAGCCCCTGAATGGATGCAAAGGTTAGAGAAGGTTGCTACAACACATGACGAGAGAGTTGCAGTTCAGATAGCGTCTATGTCACGAATGGAGGAAGTCGTCATAAAATCGGATTACTTCAGAAACCTCTCCCATCATAGGTGGATTGGCACATCCGATGATTTGTATGTTCCATTATGTGTATTAATGGCAGATTACAATGCTGAAATCAAGCAACGCACATCAAAAGAACCAACCTCGGCGACACAGTTTGCACCGGATGACATCCTTGCAAGTGCCACGTAGGGGAATATACATCAACCTACTTGGAGGATCTGTCTGCTTGAAACCTACCCTGAGATGGTACGCACGTGGAATAACATGCCTTTATATATCAAGTATAATCCCTGCTACTGCCCTGTATTTCGAAGAAGGTCTTGGCCGGAGTACACAAAAACAGTACTGACAGTCAAAGGATGTGAAAAATGGCTCAACTATGTCTACTTAGGCCCACCTAGAGGCCAACCCACAGTTAACTACATGATTTCAACCATCCTACACTGGGCAGTCAGATTCAAGAATATACCAGATATCATGGCACAGATGTGCCTCAAAATTTTTGAGCTCATTCTAGTTACATTCAGGACATTTAAGAATATCAAAGAACCTCATCTTTCGGCTCTCGGATTTAATGAAGGGAATCAGGACCTTGTCTACGATATGAGCACCACACCATCCATTAACGTCATTGTTGACAGGATGCGGGAAGAAGCAAGTATGGACACACATGCAGATCTAGCACTGAGGCTACCCTTCATATTTTTTTCAGAAACCCCAACATCATTCTAAAGTGATTCTCATCGCTACAAACCCTTGTAAATATCATTTCACCTTTTTGTAGCTCCATTTTGTACAAGCCGAGGAGTCCTCGAGCTTGGGGAGCCTTAGATGTAGTTGCCTGCCAATTTTCATAATTTTTAGATCTCGTTTGGGCCCTCAAATAAGCCCCGGAACCTAATTTTTAACTAGGCCGGACACTAGGTCTGAACAGGGCCAACGTTAGTCAAAAAACTATAAATAGAGCCAGAGAGCTCATTTTTGGAGAGCTTCTTGTAGTTTGAGCTTGGATGAGAACTTTCTTGCAATAGAAGTGATTCCATTGTCTTACTCTCTTTGTTCTTACTGTGTGTGCGCGTGTGTGTGTATGTGTGTGCATGCTTGTGTGCTTCTCACTCACGCACTTGTGCTCCCACTTGCTCGTGGTCTTCATACCATCCTCATGTCTGCCCGGATTGACATTAAAGGAGGTGCTACTCATCACTGAGCTACACCAAATTTTGGCGCCGTTGCCGGGGATCGAGCATTGAGGACGAGCGTGTGATGGTAAGACGTAGAGAGGACGCGTTGGAATGGTAAGTAGTAGGTAAATTTCTGATTTTCATCTCCATCTCCATCTTCATCTCCTTCTCCACTATACATTCCCTCTTCCTTTCCATTCTCTTCATTTCTTGTGTGCGAGTTTGTGAGAGAGCGAGTGTGCCTTGTTGCTTTGTGTGTTTGTTTTGCATGTTTCTTGCAGGTACCAGCTCCATCATCATCTCCAGCAAGCTCAGCAGGTACGGAATTTGTCTGCACAGTCCCCGAGGCGTCAAGCTCGAGCTATCGCGACACTTCGGAAACTTCACCCTATCGTTAATCTGAGTGCACCACGACACTGCGCAGGCCTAGGGCTCCTAGAATCACTAGACAGAACAGAAAAATTCGCCATATCCCGAGCTATCGCGACACCTCGGTGTATCGCGACACCTCACGAGCTATCGCGACACCTCGGTGTATCGCGACACTTGGCGAGCTATCGCGACACCTCGGTGTATCGCGACACTTGGCGAGCTATCGCGACACCTCGGTGTATCGCGACACTTGGCGAGCTATCGCGACACTTCGAGCCGATCTATCGCGACACTTCGGGGTATCGCGACACTTCACGAGCTATCGCGACACTTGGGTGTATCGCGACACTTGGCGAGCTATCGCGACACTTCGAGCCGACCTATCGCGACACTTGGCGAGCTATCGCGACACTTCGAGCCGACCTATCGCGACACTTCGGGGTATCGTGACACATCACGAGCTATCGCGACACTTCGGGGTATCGCGACACTTCACGAGCTATCGCGACACTTCGGGGTATCGCGACACTTCACGAGCTATCGCGACACTTCGGGGTATCGCGACACTTCACGAGCTATCGCGACACTTCGGGGTATCGCGACACTTCACGAGCTATCGCGACACTTTGGGGTATCGCGACACTTCACGAGCTATCGCGACACTTGGGGGTATCGCGACACTTCGACCCGAGCTATCGCGATACATGGCCTTAACGCACGAAATTTTAGGGTGAATTTTTGGAGTAAAATTGAGGTACAATTGAGCTTAGTTTTGGTCACATTGGAGTAACATTAGAGCCTTAGAAGGGGGACAAGACCTAGGAACCTGTGAGGAAATCCCTGAACCCTGAGAGCCTGTCTTGACCCCTATTTGCCTGAATGGTCACAACTTGACCATACGAACTCCGATTGAGGAGATTTTGGTCTCGTTGGAAAGCTCGTTGAGAATCCTACGTGGACCTCGACTGGTTTTTGTAAGAATCATACGCGGAGTTTCAGAACATGCATTTTTAAGTTGACCTTTAGGTGGAACTAAGTGGTTCTCAGATTCAGGGGGTACCGTGAGTTACTCCAGGGGGACTAAAAATATTGATGTGTGTCTTCCGATTACTTGTGGTAATAAAGCTATACTAACTGGTGAGTTTTTGCAGGAACTTGGTGTGCGCTCAAGGCAATCCAAAGCAAGCTAGCAAGGGTGAGTACCAGGCTTGGGAGAAGGCTTCCTGGGCTTGCATAGCTGTCGGGTCAACCAGCTGATTGAGGTTGGAAGATCTCATAACCCTCCTTTGTCAATTCCTAGCCTAGGCTAAGTACGACTTAGGTGTGGTAATTAACTAGGGCAACGTTAGGCACGAATTAAGTCCAAGAGAATTAATCAACCAAGTGCAAGAAAATAAATAGGTCTTAAGTGCGAAAACACTAAGGGACAAAAAGGTAAACGGGAATCGATCACTCATCAAGTGCGGAAATTCATTTAAGTACTCCTGACGACGCAATTTCAGACAAGACCATAAACATAATAATCAACTAAAAAGAACAAAGTGATTGGGGCAAAATCAACCTGCAACGAGAGTGTGCTTGGGTTCCAGGGGGTGAATAAATCAGGCATATGAACCTTAGATCAGGCAGACACTTAGGCCGAGACAGACAAAGCCTCAGATCTTCTGAAGCTAGTGTCAATCACACTGCCAGGTCTTGGGCCCAACAGTTGAGTGATTACCCATACACTGCCAGATCAGAAACAAGTGATTCTGAGATGTCCTATCACATGGAGAGATCAGTAGGTAGTTCAGGGTTGGCATATCTAGAAAAGCCAGAGGGGCCTTATAAGACTCAATTGGAATATATCAGGACGAATCGTCTAGGTGCTCGCATCTACGAAGACGGACTGAGAAGATCAGTGGTCCAGATCAAGAACCCCGACCAACCCCATGGAATAGACCACCCGGTAGTCAAGTTTGAGAATGGAGCATACCTAGATAAAGAGGGGACTATATATGTAGTCACCACTCTTCCCGATAGAACTGATGAGTTTGGAAATGTGATTGCGGAGGCCGACATAGGAGATATAGAGCAAGGGAACTTAGAGAGAGAGCCAAGAACTCCCCGCGGTAAGTCTGTCTTGACCAGAATCATGACTCCTGAGTGGATTCCACAAGATAATAAAAGCATAGATCTGCTTTTAAATCGGGAAACCGATGAGGCTTTTGGGAGATATAGAACTTCTCAACCTCAGGAGGGGAACACCCTCACAATTTACGAGTTTAAAGACCCTGATAGTCCAGGCCAAGTAACCTACCTAGACACTGCATCAGAGAGAATCTTCGTGGTCACTGAGCAGGGCAGACATGCCTACACTTGGAAGGGTGAATTTGTTTTTCCCCAACCAAGGTCTAATGTATCCTTTGGTCATCAAGGAACTGGGACCTCCCACGCTCATGGCGCTCAAAGAGATAGAGGTAAAGACAAACCTGAGGTAAGTTTTGCCAACCCCCTGGGAAGAGAAAGAACGGGAACAGAAAGGAATAGGGTAGAAACTGAGAGACATAGAACCCCATGGAATCACCGGGACATTGATGATTTTCCTTTACCAAGGCCGAGAGAACACACTAGGACCCTACGACCAACCCAACTTGTGAAGTCCATGAAGAATTATTTCGATGGCACGGGAGACCCTTATGACCATGTGGCCGAATTTCGGCAAGTGTTGAAAGCTGAACAAGTGGAGGACCTATTCACGCAATATAATGCTTTCGGTCTAACCCTTAGGAACACTGCCCTTACGTGGTTCCAACCACTGAATGAGCGGCATTTCAGAAACATAGACCAACTCTTAGAAGCATTTATTGTTGAGTTTTCTAAGAGTGGAATCAGGCATAACACCTCCTCACTAATTCATAGCTTCAAACAAACACCTCAAGAGACGGTCAGACTAGCTGGAAGAAGATTTAGACAGTACCTGGAGAGATGCCCTACGCCAGAGTTACCCACACCAGCCAAACAAGTGGCCTTGTTCCTAGATGGATTGTTGAGCACTAAACTCAGGTCATATGTGTACCTGAAGGACCCTAGAACGATAGAGGAGTGCGTGCGCACGTGCATAGACATTGAGGACAATCTAGGTGAAGAGTTAGAACTATCAAAAATCTATAGGGATTCTGATAGCTCTAGTAAACAGACATCTGGTCAATCCACATCCATCGAGGAACTTGCAGAGAAGGTAGCCCAAAAACTAGGTGTCTCTAGTAAGCAAATTCCGAGATTTGCTCCAGTTAAGCGGTGTTACAATTGTGGCGGCGAACATATGACAAGTGTATGCCCCATTATGGCCCAACCTCAGGCGAACCTTAGTGGCCAGTACTGCACCATAGAGCGCAGGTACACCAATCACACGGCACAAGACTGCCCATATAACAAACAAACTGTTAGGCAAAATTATCCTCAGCCATATCCACAACAGGGTAGATACCAGAATCAGTACCCATCTCCACAATACAACAGACCGCAACAAACCTATCAGCCACCTTATCAAGGGCAGCAGAGACCTCAACCAGTCCTAGTGCAGCAACCCCCTACTCCAACCAATGTGATCCCAGTGAAGTATGCATCTACTGAAGAAAATCTGAATAGAGCCATAGTCCCAGTCACCCCATTGCTATCAGACAGTGATCCCAGTGACCATAGTTTTGACTCCGCACATATTGATAGCCCACAGGCTTACTACATGCAGTCACCCGAGCATAACGAGTCATACTACTATGAGGACCCAAGTGAAAATAATGGGGAACCGGAGTATTCTAATGTCATGTACACAAACCCCAACTCTAGACCTCAACCTAGGCAGGTAAGACCCCCATTTCCTAGAGGACCATGCTTCAGATGTCAGGGAGATCACCTTATACGTGATTGCCCACTGCCTGCCCCTACACAGCCTCAACCAGTAACCATTCAGGGCTTCTGTCAAGATTGCGGGAAAGAGCATCTCCTACGAGATTGCCCGAAGAACCCTAATAACATGCCTAAAATCACTCCTATCAATGTCGTTGGGTTAGTGGTAGACTCCATAGGAAGCGTGACTTCCACTGCACCTGTGCAGGTGATCACAAGAGCCCAGGCACTTCAACAACACAAAGGTGCAGGTCCCGAACAGAACCCCGAGGTGAGTGAAACAGAGAGCATAACCAAAAAGAGGACTAGAGCCTGGAAGGAGAGTCGTGAAAGAATGAAGAGACAATGGGCAAAAAAGATAAATGAACTTGAAGAAAGCGTGAGAGAAACCAAGGCAAAAATCATAGAAATCACATCCCAACCGCACTCCCACACACTTCCTCCACTACCATCCCCATCACCCTCCAATTCTCCACCCTCTAGCACACCCCTCGTAACCCACCCACCACCCCGAGTAGGATCAGTATTAGCTGACCCCACTCCTGAAGGCTTGGACATGATGTTTAAAGCCTACCAGGCTCGACTTCAAGAAGGGCCAACAGCTGCAAACCTAGACAGGAGTTACCCTAGAGCCGACTTAGAGGTTGAACGGATGAAGATGTGCATGAAAATGGTAGAACAAGCTCAAGCTATACTTGAGACTAGCCAAAAGTTCAATCAGACGAACGCTGTCAAGCCGGATTTGCATTTCCAAGGCTTACTAGAAAGATTAGAGCAGTTGGTAAACAAATCACAAGTTTCTTTACCTCCACAGGCTCAACCAGTTGTTGAAAGAGGAAGCTCACCACAAATGGTAGCTTATGTTCCTAATTCCACGGATGCTGGAATACCTCCTTCAATACAACAGTACTCTCCAGAGTTCTTGCGGGAAATACAAGAAGAGAAATGGGCCAAGGAGAAGGGTGATTCCCCTCCGATTCCTGAGATTGATGATCTTCGTGATCAATTTCCCCAAGACATTCCCTCTATCTATGGGGATCAAGCAGAGCAACAAGAGGATGAGAGATTAGAGTTTGAATCTAATTCTTTACAAGAGTTGCCTCATTTCACAGGCCCATGGGAATCTGAATCTCTCCAGATCAGAGCGCCCACGATATTGGTAAGAAATGAAGACTCAGTGATTCCCAGGAACACTGATGTGGTGAAGAACACTAAGGTTCAATGTCACCTCACTGTAGAGGAACTCCTCAAGGCAAAACCGGAGCTCTGGAATCATGTGAAAGATCAGGTTCCAGAACTTGAATCCAATATACCAAAAGTAGGCTCTAAGCAGAAAGTTCCCGAGATACCTCTTGACAAGATAGGAGACATGAGCGAAGGTGAAGAAGGTAACACTTATCTTCCGATCACCTATCAAGGTTACACAACCAAAGCAATTGTGGATTCGGGTGCCGGTGTTGCTATCGCGACCATCTCCCTGTGGAAGCGATGGGGCAAACCCACTTTAAGACCAACGAGAATGAAACTTCAAATGGCAGATGGTCATTTTGAAAGACCTCTCGGATTGCTTGAAGGGATAACTCTAACCACTTGTGGTGTAGAGTTTGAACATACGTTTGCCATATGTGACTTTGAGAAGAATAATGTTTACGAGATGATCCTAGGAAGACCCTTCCTACGACAATTACAAATAGTACAAGATTGGGGAACCAACTCCTTGTACTTACAGCACTTAGGGGTCACCACCAAGGTCAATCTGAAGGATCACACCTTCAGAGATGTACCACCCCTACAGTGGAATCCTATCCACAAAGCGAAAGAAGACTCTATCTCCGTGCATTCTGGAAGTTCACCTGAACCATCCTGGTTGCATGAAGATACTCACTTGTGGATGTGCAAGGTCGCGGAGGAAGAGGAAAAGCGCCGAAAAGCGAGAGAAGAAGGAGCTCCCCCAGGAGATAGACCAATAAAAGACCCAGCCTATACTCCGATGATATTTCCTGATGAGGAATTTGAGCCTCATGGTTGGGCAGAAATCTTAGCTACCATGGACATTGCAGTCAATGAGGAACAATGGACACCCCATTGCGATGAGGAGGGTTACGATATTTCAGTGTTCATGTGTCAGCCCTTGTTGGAAGAGTGTGATCCTAGTGAGTCCATGGAAGAAGAAGAGAGTGACGATGATCTAGAATCCATTGTGATGGATACTTACTTTGACTCAGAGGAACACTACTTAGAAGACATAGGAGTGTTAACCCAAAAAGAAGAAGAACCCCTTGCGAGTATTAAAACAATAAATTCAAAGAAAGGAAGTGAAGGAAGTCAAAAGAAAAAGAAAAGGAAAGCAGTAAGACAAGAAGAGGAAGAATCATTGTTTGAAGTACCAGAAAATTTCAAGAAATATGAAGTGGAAGACCGGAAAATATTGGTACGAATGCCTAAGAGAGAGGCCATTATAGGAGAAGCATATGACAATAAAGAAAAGACCAAAAAAATTGTAGTGACCCTTGAAGGGAACGAAGAGAGATGTACGTACATAGGTGACGACCTAAGTGCAGAAGAAGAAGCAGAGCTTGTAGCTCTATTAAGAGAATATAGGGATGTGTTCGCATGGCATTATAGAGACTTGAAAGGAGTAGATCCAGAGATCTGCTCTCATACGATTCCGATGACCGCTGATGCTAAGCCCACCAAACAAAAACCCTACACATATAATGACAATTATGCGGCCAAAATAAAAGAGGAAATTGACAGGCTGATTGAAGCCGGATTCATCTATGAGATTGAGCACACGGAATGGGTGTCCCCTATTGTAGTGGTGCCCAAGAAGAATGGGAAATTGCGAGTGTGCATTAACCTTAAAAAAGTTAATGCCGCTACGATTAGAGATAGTTATCCACTGCCCATCACCGAACATCTTTTGGAGCGTGTTGCAGGCAAGGAGGTTTACAGCTTCCTTGATGGATTTTCAGGTTACAACCAAGTAGCCATTGCCCCCGAAGATCAACACAAAACGGCCTTTGCCACAGAATGGGGAATCTTTGCATTCCGTGTGATGCCATTTGGGCTCACCAATGCACCTGCAACATTCCAAAGACTCATGTGTCATGTCTTCAAAGAGTTCTTGCGAAAGAGCTTAGAAGTATATGTGGATGATTTGTGCACTCATTCCCAAGAGAGAAGTTACCACATCCCTGAACTCAGGCAAATCTTCAACAAGTGTAGAGATTATCGAGTGTGTCTGAATCCAGAAAAGTGTGTGTTTATGGTACGACAAGGTAAGATCTTAGGTCACATCGTTTCTAAGAATGGAATTTCAACAGATGAAGACAAAGTAAGAGCAATAGCAGAGTTGCCCAGACCAAGGAATGTTAAAGAGGTACAAGCCTTTATGGGCCATTGCGGATATTACCGTAGGTTTATCCACATGTATGCCATCATAGCTAAACCTCTTTATGGGTTGTTAACAAACTTTGAATGGAACGAGGAATGCGAGAATTCTTTCAACGAGCTGAAAAAACGTTTGTGCACAGCACCAATATTGACTACTCCGGATTGGAGCAAACCCTTTCATGTCCATGTAGATGCCTCCAATCATGCAATAGGATGTGTGCTAGCACAACCCACAGGTGAAGGAAACCTAGATTTGCCGATAGCATATGCTAGTAGGCAATTAAATGCAGCTGAACGAAATTACACCACAACGGAGAGAGAAGGCTTAGGCATGATATATGCTGTGAAGAAGTTTAGACACTATCTATTGGCCAATAAGTTCAAATTTTTCACTGATCATCAAGCGTTACTATATTTGGTCAATAAACCTTGCAACACAGGTCGCTTAGTAAGATGGTTCCTCTTACTAATGGAATACGACTTTGAAGTTGTTGTCAGGAAAGGTAGAACCCATCTTAGGGCAGACCATCTTTCTCGCATCACTTCAGGAGAGCCACCGCAAGGAGTGTCTGACGAATTGCCTGATGCTTATCTGTTCAATTTAGAAGTTGTTCCTAAATGGGCAAATAAGTTGGTACCAGTCCTAACCTTCGGGCCTGCAAATAAGAATGTGAAAACCAGCAAAGAAGAAGTTGTAAAATCATTAAAGTATCAAATCTTGGCTGGAAGTATGTACAAGCAAGATACAGAAGGGGTGTTAGCTTGTTGTGTCGAGGAGGATGAACATGCTAGTTGGCTGCAGCAAGCCCATGAAGGACTGCTAGGGAATCACTACTCGAAACAGCGAACATTGCAGAATCTAAAGCGCTTAGGAGTGTATTGGCCGAGCATGGACAAAGAAATACAAGAGTGGATCCACAATTGTCCAGTATGCCAGAAGAGGCCCCCAGTGGAGCATGCCACTCTTTATCACGTGTCATCAATCCCCGATTGGAGTGCTCCATTGGTTGAGTTCATGAGATCGGGAACATTACCCAATCAGGCTAGTCTTGCAAGAAGACGGAGCATGGAGCAAGAGGCTCAAGACTATGCCTTAGTAGGGGATAACCTATACAGAAGAGGCAAGGATGGTTACCTAAGACTGTGCGTACATGAATCAGACTACCTGAAAGTCTTAGAAACGGCACACAGCGGTGTTGCAGGTGGACACTTTGGGCCTGACAGAGTAATTAAGACCATTTTATTCTCAGGACTGTGGTGGCCCACTCTTCATATGGATGCACATACTTATGTGAAGAGTTGCGACACATGCCAACGTGCCCAATATCCGACAAGAAAAGATGAAATGCCCTTGAGGCCAATGATGGGAGGACGTGCATTTTCAAAGTGGGGTATAGACTTTGTAGGTCCCATCAACCCCCCAGCTAGGAACTCCCATGCAGAGTATATTATTGTAGCCACAGATTACCTTACAAAGTGGGTGGAAGTAAAAGCCACGACAAAGAATGATGCTCAAACGACGGCTAAATTCTTATTCGAAAATGTGTTCACTAGATATGGGTTACCAATAGAGTTGGTTAGTGATAGAGGTACGCACTTCTTGAATGAGGTCATTGAACATCTCCTTCAAGAATTCATGGTGGTACATAAGAAGTCTGCACCCTATCATCCGCAAGCTAACGGACAAGCCGAGAGCACGAATAAGATCCTGTGTAACGTATTGACGAAACTGGTCAATAATAAACGCTCTGATTGGGACAAACAACTTCACCATGCTGTGTGGGCATACCGAGTTGCTTACAAAACGGTACTCAATGCCACCCCATTTCAGATGGTCTTCGGACAAAATGCGGTGCTACCCTTAGATTTCCTAATTCCAGCTTTAAGAGTAGCACAAGAGCATGAGTGGAATGGACACGAGTTGTCCTCGAGGATCTTTGATCTAGAGCGCTTAGGTGAGACGAGGCTACGAGCAGCAGCAGGTATCTATGCTGCAAAGAAACGGCAAAAGGCATACTTTGATGCCCATGTGAAGGATAAGGGCTTGAAAGCAGGAGATCTTGTGTTAGTCTACACATTGAAACAACACGCAAGAAAGCTAGAGAAGAGAGGCTACGGACCTATGATCATTAATAGGATCTCCACGAGTGGAGCAGTACAACTAGCCACTTTAGAGGGGGATGTCCTCTCAAACTATATTAGCGGATGCAGAGTCAAGCTGTATCAGGAACCCCTCACGGAGGAGATGCTAAGCCGACTCAATATAGCTAAGCAACGTAAAGAGGAGGAAAAACAAATTCGAGAGGAAGCACAGGCAGAGGCCTTACAACGCATCAAACGAATGAAGTTGAGAAGACAAGGAAGGGACCAGCCTATGACTAACACTGAAGAGTCTCCAGACTATCACATGGCCATGTGTGAGGCTTCAGGTGGACGCACCCATAAGATAGTAGACCGACGACCTTTTCTGACCCTAGAAATAGGACAAAAGGAAAGCACAACAAGCGTGAGGGCTTTAATTGATTCAGGAGCAGCCACAAGTGCAGTTCGGCTTTCTTACTGCCAGCAGCTGCAGTTGGAGGTAAAACCCATAGAAGCATATCTGATAGGATTAGGAGGTGTTGAAACCCCTTGTATGGGAGAGGTGGATCTTCCCCTCTACATACAAGAGGTCCGCATGCCAGTAAAAGTGCTAGTGTGTGAAGACGAGGATCTGACCGAACCGCTTATATTGGGCCAAGACTGGATCTATGATCACGCAGTCAACCTGAACCTAAGAAGTGGACTTCTTCAGGCTTGGGTAGGCCAAAGTCGTCTCACGATTGAATTAGAAAATCAAGCACTCAAACCAATAGAACAGGCAACAACTCCTGGTCCCTCCAGGAATCCATATGAAGATAACCACGATGTGCTTGTCCAAACTTCTATGGTGCAGAGGAATGTCAACCTTACTGAAGGTTCAGGAGCCAAGAAGGAGTTCCTAATTGATCCAAAGAAGATTCTAAACGAACGGACCGAACATCACTCTATACGAGGGAGACCGCTGATCAAGAGGCAGGAGCGCCAACCTGCGCATCATGGAGCATCTCGTGGCGTGAAGCAGATCTGGATACGCAAGGATGGGAGACCTACAGCTCCAATTGCAGATTCTCAAGGAGACAAGAAACGAGCCTCACAATCAAGGATCAAAGCTAAGAAGCCCCCTAGGATCACCCCTAGGCACACCATCTCTATTTGGGTCCCTAAGCGGTCAATGAAGGCCATCCCTAATGCGAGACAGATATGGGTACCCAAGGCTAGCTTACAAGCCCAAATTACTTCAACTATAGACACAAGGATGAAGCAGCTCTCACAAGCACTCTTGGCCAACAACTCAGGAAGTGACAAGATACCTACACCTCTCACTGTCCACACTCCCATCAACCCCAGGAATGTCTGGAAATGGGTACACACAAGGTCCCAACCACATCACACACTCAGACCAAAGTCTTCACCTGTCCTTAGCTCTAAAAGCTACGACTCCTGTATCAAAGTGTGGAGAGTTAAACTGTGTACTAAACCCCCTGACCATCTTCTGTAAATCCGACCACACTAACACAGAAGCATTTCGAGTCCATTGCATAACCAAAGTACGCATCTAGGATGACACTGACCTTTAATCACCACTCACACATATCATAAACACCTCACCATTAACTACTGACCTCCGGGATTGTCATGTTAGTATTGTGAAGGGAACACCATTACATCTTGTTTCCTATGCAACACTAATGTGCCTTTCGTCTTCCAGCAGATAAGCGACCTACTCTCATGGCAACCGCGGCAGGCACAAGCTCTCAGGCAGGATCTGGTGCCCCCATCAACTGGGATGCCATGCCAGTGGAAGCTCCACCAACGGCTAGACCTGAAGAATTCTTGAATGTGCGAAGAATCCCTATTCCAGATCCACCCAGTGGACTAACCGAAAGAGTAAAAGGGCACTCCCATTGGTTCAATGAAATGCCAGGGGATTTGGGAGACGCGGACCACATCTGGGAGTCCAAGATGGAGTGTGGAGGGGTTTGGTGGACCTTCCAATTCTTTTCAAGAGAATTTGAGGCCTTACAAAATGCAGCTCCCCTTCAAGAGATCTGGCGAAAGGCAGGACTGCAAACTTACTTCAGTGCAGCTCTACCAAAACCTGACTTCCTCAGGTGTTACTACTTGATTGCTACGATGAAACCTACCGGGGATAAAGATCATTCAGGCACATTCTGGGTGCCCTCCTTATCTAATCTGGAGGAGATGAGGAAGTTTGAACTAAATGTAACATTAATCAGGGAAGCCCTTCAAATGTATGGCACTCATGTGCCTTCAGATCGCGACCCCCTGATACCAGAATCAATGAAAAGCAATAGAGTCAAGAAGCTCAAAGACATGTGCGCCCTCACCCCCAACATCGCCATACCCCTGCGGATGTGCCTCCAGCACTTCGCATTTCCAGCTCAAGACCGTTTCACTCAGCCTCACAAGAAGATATGGTACGGACTGTACTTAGCAGAGACCGGCAGCTTGCCCATTAAGATGCCAGTATGGATCTTAGATCAGGTGTATGAGGCAGGCAAGCGGGGGGTGAGGAAGCCCACCCTACATGGTTGCTGTGCATTGACTAGAATCATCTACAGATGTCTGGCGTATGATGTGCCAGTTGCTCGAGCCCTAAAGTATGCACATCTGGAGTTGTTTAAAGGGCGAAAGTCAGGGAGTCAGCCTGCAAAAAGAATGCGTGGATCCCTTTCACAAGTCCTGATCCCTCCAGCAACCACTACCGAAGTCTCCACTAGAGAGGAAGCCCCGGTGGCACCAATCACAATTCATCTCCAGGAGTCTCAACCAAGAGAGGTGGTACAACCCACTCCCTCTGCCCCTCCGCTACCTACCGATGCAGAATTTGCAGCGATGGCCACTTTCACCGAAGACCCAAATTTTGATTTTGAAACATTTCTGCAGACGGCTCACCTATCAAGATAGTGAAGGTTGCCCTGACAATGTCGATCCGGGGACATCAACCCAAAGAGAATATGCACGAGGTGAGACAAGCAGCGTACATGAGCTAGGAGTGACACAACCTCCTCCAAGTCCAAACACACAAGCTCAGGAGCAGGCACCAAGGAATAACCCAGAAGAGAGTGAAGACGAAGCCCCTGCATATACGGCACAGCTCAAACGATTATACCAGACAATCAAGCAGGTACAAAGCCGCCATAAAATGTCAGAAGAAGCAAATAGGGCCCTAGTAAACCAGATGTTACAGTCAGAGCATATCGACCCCCAATTTGTAGAATCGCTAAATCTTTTGGCGGACACCTGTGGCATCAGTGAAGCATTGAGAACCTTGGTCTGTCAAGAGAACCCTGCTTATGATCAAAGAAGAATTGATACACGGCCGCGACAAGGAAAGATGATTCAGATGGAAGTATCTACCGTGTTAGCTACGTCCACATCAGAAGATGTGCACATGATTAGCCCTAGGCACAATGATGAACCGGAGGAAGTTACGCATGCCCCATCCCCCCCATCATCTCCTATCCCACCATCAGAGCCTCTCTCCACGTGCCTTTCTACACAACCATTCTCCTCCTATAGTGAGACCATTGTACACACCCCCATTTCCACTCTCCTTCCTTCACCCTCGTCCATCTCTGTCACTCAAGTTTTTGAACCTCAATTAGGTCACTCTTTCTTCCCCTATGCCGTTGGACAACCATCTGTCACTAGTCAGACTCTTCCCATCTCTTTGCCCTCCATCCCCCCATTTCCTTCCCCCCAAACTCTACCTATCCCGTCCCTTGTAACTGCCTCGAGTACCACACTAACCACCCAACCCTCCTTCTGGACCTACCTTGTAAACATTCTTCAACAGGTTGAAGAACATAAGAAAAAGTCCCTTCCCCAAATTCACTCCCCCACATTCACGGCCACCACTATCACACCACCCACCGTCCCGGTGTTCACATTTCACGAATCACACTCACTCATGTCCGATCCCATGGACATCTCACCATCCGCTGGATCACCCACCACCACTGTTCTCACAACACCATCACAGGTTATTACACTCCCATCACCACTTCCACACACGGTAGGCACAACATCCACTTTTCCCATTCCCACTTCCCAACCCCCTGCATCTTCCACCTCATTTAGTCTTGCACTCGACACGATGCTTGAAGCTGCCACTCAGCTTAAGCGAGAATATACATTATTGGAAGAAAATAACAAAGGGCTTTGCACCCTCACAACAACACTCCAAGAGCGTGTCACTGCTTTGGAGTTCATTCATACGGAGTCACAAAGCAAGATATTCGCCCTCGAACAGGTAAATGCGCAACTCAAAGCGGAGCATATGGAAGAGAGCAAAGCCATGGAGGAACAGTTGCGCGATCAAATGGGCCGCAATGCACGGCTTCAACGAAACATGGCTTTGCTACGACGACATCTGGCGGCAGCGCAAGAAGAGAATAGACGGCTTCAACAACAAAACCAAGAGAACCTCGAGGCTGCCATGGAGAACACCCCGGGGGCTCCCATAGACCCGGTCAAATTTCAAGCGGTCCCCTCAGAGAGCATACAACAAATATTGGAAACGTATGCCAATCTATTAGAAGCACATGATCAGCTTGCCGACCAGCTAAAGGACGTACAGAGACCCCAAGAGTCTACACCACACCGACAGGAACATAAAGAAATGACAGACGCTGCTACTTCAACCGAACCTGAACATTCAACGCCCAATGACGTGCTGGAGTTACAGCAGCAGATCGCAGAATTAAAGCTGAAGTTGATGCAGTACGAACGACCCCCTTCCCCCCCAGAGCAACCGTCAGAAGAAGAAGCAGTTACCATCCCAGTGGAGGAAGCATTCGACGACAACTACGAGCCTCAACCACTTCCAGGTGGACGCGTAACAGAAGAAGGTCAAGATACCTATGAGGAACCCCCATCGGCATGGATGAAACAAGTAGAGGAGATGGGGAAAACTCATCAGGAGCGGATATCCACTCAGATGCTGGCAATGAAGGCCATTGAGGACACCATCCTTCACTCAGAATACTTCAGGCACCTCGCTCCTAGACGCCTGATCACTAGCTCAGAACTGCAATACAAGCCCTATTTTGTATTGTTGGCTGACTACAATGCAGAAATCAAACGAGTCACCAACAAGTGCCCAACATTTGCCACACAGTTCGAACCAGAAGACATACCAGAAGCGGCACGAAAGGGGGCCATATTCCAACCAACGTGGAGGCAAAAGTTACTCGAAACTTACCCAGAAATGCTTCGAACATGGGATCATGCCCCCATGCATTTGAAGTACAATCCGTGTTTTGGGCCAGTGCAAAGACGCAGATCATGGAAAGCTTTTGCCATCAAGGTTCAGAATAACGCAAACTGTAAAGAATGGCTCAATTACCCCGCTATCGCCCCCCCAACCGGTACTCCTACAGTGTCATACATGATTGCAACCATCAGACATTGGATACCACGCCTCCACCCGATGCCAGATGTCGCTGCCCAGATGATGCTCAAGATCCTCGACATGATGCAGGTCGTACTCAAAACTTTTCGCAATGTATGCCATATTCAACCTCCTATTCCAGGGTTTATCAATGGTAACTACGACCTGCTATATGATATGAGCACAACCCCGAGCATACGAGTGGCTTACGCATGGCATGCACGCATAAGATATCTCCCTGCCTGCTACAAGCAAACATTTGACGACATGTTCACCACGGGGTTTTGGGAAGCACATTCAGAGGTATTTGCACCACGGCCTACGCATCTACTCCATCTCTTTGCATGTGAGCAAACGATGCACTCCGAGCTTTACACGATGCCACAACCTGACATGCCTGGTACAGTGGATTGGGAGGCCTTGCAACGAGATCTAATCAGAGGGTTAAAAATCAAAGAACACGAAGTGGCCACCGACCTCCTGCAAAAATACATTGATCAAACGGCGGAAAAGAGGTCTGTCAGAGGCGACAGACCCTAGGGGGGGGAGAGTGTTGACAGGATGCGGGAAGAAGCAAGTATGGACACACATGCAGATCTAGCACTGAGGCTACCCTTCATATTTTTTTCAGAAACCCCAACATCATTCTAAAGTGATTCTCATCGCTACAAACCCTTGTAAATATCATTTCACCTTTTTGTAGCTCCATTTTGTACAAGCCGAGGAGTCCTCGAGCTTGGGGAGCCTTAGATGTAGTTGCCTGCCAATTTTCATAATTTTTAGATCTCGTTTGGGCCCTCAAATAAGCCCCGGAACCTAATTTTTAACTAGGCCGGACACTAGGTCTGAACAGGGCCAACGTTAGTCAAAAAACTATAAATAGAGCCAGAGAGCTCATTTTTGGAGAGCTTCTTGTAGTTTGAGCTTGGATGAGAACTTTCTTGCAATAGAAGTGATTCCATTGTCTTACTCTCTTTGTTCTTACTGTGTGTGCGCGTGTGTGTGTATGTGTGTGCATGCTTGTGTGCTTCTCACTCACGCACTTGTGCTCCCACTTGCTCGTGGTCTTCATACCATCCTCATGTCTGCCCGGATTGACATTAAAGGAGGTGCTACTCATCACTGAGCTACAGTCATATATGCATGGCATGCTCGTATAAAGTATCTACCTGCTTGCTTCAAACAGACGTTTGAAGAAATGTTTATTACAGGGTTCTGGGAATATCATTCAGAGATATTCATTCCCATACCATCTCACCTATTACAGTTATTTGCGGTGGAACAAGCTCTACATTCAGACAAGCTACGTATGCCACATCCAGAAGTTCCAGGGCTAGTAGATTGGGATGCCCTACTCACTGATTTGGCCAAAGGGTTGAGAATAGCAGAACATCATCTAGCCACAGACATTGTGGAGTACTACATCCAACAACCCACTCAACAAGGGTCTGTCAGAGACGACAGATGCGAGAGAGGGGGGGGGGTGTTGGCAGCAGTCAAGGAACTGAAGGACTCACAAGACAAGGAAGCCAACGAAGGGAGTCAGAATGAAGAGAAGGCACAAGCAGACAGAGTAGTCAAAGAAGATCTGGCAAGTAGGCCATCTAAATTTTTCATGTATCAAAGAGGTGGGCACACAAGAAGAAGGAGCAAGTAGGGAGCTCCAGGAAATGTATGTCAAACTGTTAGAAGAAATCCCTACAAAAATAGTGATTTTCATCACTAAAAACTATTGTAAATATGATTTCATATTTTTGTAGCTCATTTTGTGCAAGCCAAGGAGTCTTTGAGCTTGAGGAGCTTTAGAAGTACCTACCTATCAGTTTTCACATTTTTTAGACTCCGTTTGAACCTCCAAATAGGCCAGAGAACCTAATTTTTAACTAGGCCGGACACTAGGTCTGGACAGGGCCAAAAACTAGTCAAAAACTATAAATAGAGCTAGAGAGCTCATTTTTGAAGCTAGCTTGTAATAGATTTGAACTTGTATGAGCATTTTGAAAGTAATCTAAAAGAACTCCATTGTCCTCCTCTTTGTTCTTGCTGTGTGTGCACGTGTGTGTGTATGTGTGTGCATGTTTGTGTGCTTCTCACTCACGCACTTGTGCCTTCACTTGCTCGAGTTTATCATACCATCCTCACGTCTTCCCGGATTGACATTAAAGGAAGTGCTACTCATCAATGAACTACACCAAATTTTGAACACATAGAGGCTTATGAAGACATGCACACAAATCCCATGAATATCAAGAAAGTACAACCATAGAGTAGAGACTATTGAACCATTCTAGAATTCTAGAAATTTAGTGCCAATCAGATAGGCATCTCTCTAGATGGACTCAATCGACTAGTGGTTAGGCTTACAAACTCTAACTGCTGAGCTATAGACCCTCACCCAATGGTTAAATTTTGCACTTATCACCATGAGGATAAGAAAGGAACTATCTAGTTGCTCACTTCAAATCTCGAGTACACAAAAAAAAAGAGAAAATAGTAATTTTGGCTCGCATGGGTGAGTGTCAGACATCGATCCACATGGATCATGACATTGGTCCATAGGGATCATTCTATGTGTGTGTGAGGGACAAGGGCCAACTAGCCAAGGTCGCAAGCTTGGGGGATACCCTAAGGTATTCAGTAGTAATGGGAATAAGTGTTGCATGATGTACACATGGTGGCACTAGCCTATTCCAAATCATTGCTATTTTAATAATACAAGAGGGTATATATGGATGGGAGGAGAGTCACATACACATCATTCAAGTATCTTTGTTACAATTGGTGTTAAAGCAATAGAGTTCTTCTTGGCATGTGTTTTTGGTCTTTTTGCACTTTTTTCCCAAAATTGTCTTCTTCTTCGCGTGCATTTGGAGCTTTTGGCCGTCGGGAGTAGAGATTAAAAGGAGATTAGGGAGCCCATATGACCCCCCTCTATGTAATGTGACCCACACACCTACCCGAAGGCTCTCCAGAGGATATCTAACTGCTCACGTGCCTTGCATGCATGCCCACAGGCATTGCCCATGCAACTTGATAGAGAGAGCAAGAGAGAGCATCATCTCCTCTTGGGTTGTTGATTTCATGAAAGGAGCAACTCCTCTCATATATATTGCCCTGAGCACGTGATAAGAGAAGCATATGGGATATATGCCCAGTGGTGCACTTGTTCGAGGGCTGGACATCTACACACAGAGCATATTCAAATGTATTGAAGGCTTCCATAGCATAGAGTTTCCCAACTTAGCCAATTTAACCACCCTCTTCCACTTTTTTTGGCCATAACTTGAGCATCCAAGATCCAAATTCTGAGTTTTTTCTTGCTATCGATAGTTCTCTAAGAGCTCTTTCTAGAGAGTGGTTGGAAGTCATATTTTGGCTTCACTCTCAGTTATCTTCAGAGCTTGGAGTTTGATCTTTCATAGTCAATGACCCTCTTTTGGGCATCGTTTTGAAGCACCAACTATCAAGCGAGTCTTGGAAAGCTCTTTGGAAGGAGTGTGGATCATCTCTAGCACCTTCGCACACTTGCATATTACCTCTTGAACCTTGAGATAAGTTTCTTTGTCAATTAATATGCATTATTGGTTTCGTTTTGCATCATACTACATATAGAACAAGCAATTTTGCATAGCATCCATAGTATACATGTAGTTAGGACCTGGACTAGTATTGTATGATGCATATATTCT
Source organism: Ceratopteris richardii (assembly GCA_020310875.1). Lineage (NCBI taxonomy): Eukaryota > Viridiplantae > Streptophyta > Polypodiopsida > Polypodiales > Pteridaceae > Ceratopteris > Ceratopteris richardii. The sequence goes on along the minus strand of CM035429.1, from coordinate 159,672,670 downwards.
TCTTTGCAGGGATAGGTAAGTATTTCTTACAGGTTAGCGAGGAAAGAAAGAGAAATTAGTCAGGGTGTGTAATCCCTTGTGGTCTATTTGTAGTTAGATTGTACTCGTCGGCACCATTATTGCAGAAAGTGCTTGTCGATTACTTGGTATAATTTTTTTTTATTTTCAAAATTACACCGTTATGTTGCCGAAATTCCTAGGAATTAGTATGCATATGCATTAAAGAATACATAACATACTAGAAGTTTCTTGTTTTACCATTTTTATTTGAGCAAAGGCTTGTGACTTATTTCTTTTCCGTTGCCACTTACTTATTTTAGGTGTACACTATTTGAAAAAAGAAAAAAATAATAAAACCAAAAAACAACAAAAAAATCTTAATTGACCATCACCATCACCATTGTTGGGTGTGTGTAGAAGTGTGAGAGAAACACAAGAAGCACACACAAGGAGCACAAACGCAGCAAGACACATGGAGAAGACGATGGCTGGAATAGCTCTCTCTATTGATCGATGAACTGAACTGAAGTAAGAGCTGAATAATATCCCTAAGTACAAAGTACCACCACATATGAGAGTATCAAGTATGTGGTAACATGGGGAAAAAACCTCTAGCCAGCACTAGAGTAAAAAGTGCCCATGTATAGGGAAAAGGTTCACATCAAAGCTACTCGAGGAACGCATAAGTGTAACAAACCCCCCTGGAGCGAATGATGTGAACACATACAGGGAGTGACAGATCAGCCCCCACAAGGTAACAAGCCTAAATCTTTGCGAAAAGCTTCAAACTTTTCCCGTGGAAGAGCTTTGGTGAATATGTCTGCCACATTATCTTGTGTAGGCACATATACCAAATGAGTATCTCCTCTCACATAGTGATAATGCACCTCAATATGTTTGGTCCATGCATGAAACACTGGGTTTCGTGCAACAGCCAAAGCACTCTGACTATCAGTGAGAATATGCGTAGCAACATCAATCTCCATGCAAAGATCCACAAATAAGCGTCTCAGCCATATACACTCCACTGTAGCTGTGAAAAATGCCCTGTACTCAACTTCACAACTCGATGTCGCCACTGTAGGTTGCTTCTTACTCAACCAAGATATGCATGAGTCTCCAAGGAAAAAGCAATTACCACTAGTGGACACGCGAGTATCATAACAACCAGCCCAATCACTATCTATAAAAGCATGCAAGCATGGCTGAACATCTCTGCCATAAAAGAGACCTAAGCTCAAAGTGCCTCGAAGATATCTAAACACACATTTCACCGCTTGCCAATGCTTAGTGCCAGGGCTATGCATGAATCGACTCAATTGGGAAACTGCATACTGTATATCCGGCCTTGTGTTGCATGCATATATAAGACATCCCACAGCCTGCTGATAAAGAGAAGTGTCAAATGCATCACTAGAATCCTCAACTGAGAATCTAAATCCTATCTCAACTGGTGTGGAAACTGGCTTGCAATCCTCAAAGTCAAAATGCTGAAGTAGTTTTTCAACATACTTTGCTTGATGCATAACGATTCCCCCCTCAACGGATACAAATTGGATGCCAAGATAGTAGCTCAAAAGACGGTCAAGATAAGTGACATCAAAAGTATGCTGCAAATCAGCCATAAGAATGTCAAATTTTGCATCACATGACCGAGTCAAGAGTATGTCCTCAACATAAAGAACAAGCACTATAAGATCAGCCCCATTTTTGCGTACATAGAGTGTGCTTTCAATCGGACTACATGTGAAGCCAAGAGCAATCAAGTGCTTATGTATTTTGTCATACCATGCACGTGGAGCTTGCTTGAGACCATACAAAGCTTTATGCAAGCGACAAACCATATGCTCTTTCCCTTTCATAGCAAATCCAGGAGGTTGCTTCACATAGACCTCTTCTTGCAAATCTCCATTCAAGAAGGCTGTTTTTATGTCCAATTGATGCACTTTCCAACCTCGATGGGCAACCAATGCAACCATGGTACAAATGGTAGTCATGCGTGAAGTAGGAGCAAAAGTTTCCTCATAGTCAATGCCATATTGTTGTGCATATCCTTTGGCAACCAATCTAACTTTGTAGCGATCAATGCTACCATCATATTTTCTCTTAATCTTATAAACCCACTTTGTACCAATGGCATTCTTTCCTTTTGGAAATTCACATAACTCCCAAGTACCATTCCTATGTATGGAATCCATTTCTGATTGCATAGCACTCATCCATTGTGGATCGTCACATGCATCTTCAAAAGAAAGTGGCTCTTCATTACATGTTGTAGCAATAAGAGAATAATCCACAAAATTATTTGATGCATGGTGAGAGCTTGATCTTGTTCTACCGAGTAAAGGTGCACTCAATTTGCTGTCCTGCAAAGTTTGTTTCAACCACTTTGGCATAGATTGTGCACTCTTGATAGACATGCGTTCATTATGTAAAACATCTTCAATATGTACATCATGTGTGGGCTGAATTTCATGCTCATTTTCATCCATATTTTGATGCAAATGTTCAACCATATGTGGCTGGAAATTTCCAACAGTTTTGACATTTTTTTGGCTGAATTTTTTCAGCCATGTTTGGCTGGAAATTCTCTGCATTTTCAGCCCCATTTGGCTGTAATTTTTCAGCCCTTTGAGCCTCAGTTGGCTGGTCTACATGGCCATAGCCAAGCGCACCATTTTGGAACAAAGGCATGAGTGTATCGAACACATCTTGTGAGCTAACTGTTGGCAGTTTTTTGCATTCAAGTAGAGGGAGAACTGAATTTTTAGCAAATACCACATCTCGACTCACAATAATTGTGTTCGTCAATGGATGGTACAACCGATATCCCTTACTTTCAGCACTATAATCAACAAATATACATTTCTTTGCCTTGTCATCAAGTTTGTGAGGTTGTTGTGATGGCACAAGAGCATATGCCAAACAACCAAACACACGCATATGACTAACCACAGGCTTATGACCATTCCAAGCCTCATAAGGAGTGATGACTCTCAATGCTTTTGTAGGGCAGCGATTCAACACATAATTTGCACACACCGCTTCCATCCAAAACTTATGAGGAAAATGCTTTCCTTTAACCATACATCGTGCCATTTCAAGTAGAGTTCTATTTTTACGCTCGGCAACACCATTTTGTTGAGGTGTATATGGCACCGTACATTGGTGTGAAATACCTCTTTCACGAAGAAAAGCATTAAACTCATGTGACATGTACTCAGCACCACGATCTGTGCGTAGAGTCAAAAGCTTTTGTGAAGAAAAATTTTCAGCCATAGCTAAAAATGCTTTGAAGCAAGAAAATACCTCATTCTTTGCTTTCATAGGATACACCCATGTATGACGAGTAGCATCATCAATGAGGGTAAAAAAATATACATGCTTCCCAAAAGATGGAGTTTTGACCGGACCACATACATCACTATGAACAAGTTGCAATTTTCTTGTAGTGTGTGTATGACTATCTTTTGGAAAAGAAGCACGATGCATTTTTCCAAGAATGCAACCTTCACATGCATGCTTTACAATGGACTCAAATGTAGGCAAACCAATAACCATGTCCTTCTTTTGCAAGTAGAGCAAACTATTGAAGTTTAAATGACCAAAACGAGCATGCCAAAGCTCCATTTCAGCCATGGAAGAAGTATGAGCAACCAAGGCATTCGAGGCAGCCCTCTTGTACGTATCCATGTGATACAAACCATTACATAATATACCGGACATCACAATAACATCGCCATTGCTGAAATCATGAACCATACACTTATCATCAACAAAGTGCACATGAAGTCTAGCTTTGGCAATCAACGGAACTGAAATTAAGTTCTTCTTGATACCGGGCACATACAATGCATTTTTCAAGAGAATCACACCTCCATTTGCAGCCGTAAGCTCAATTTCTCCTACTCTAATGATAGGATAAGAGGCATTGTTTACACAGACCACATGTCCTCCTTTAGGTGCATCTTTCAAAAAGGCAAAAAATCTTTTGCATGATGTTATGTGATTTGAAGCACCACTATCAAAGAACCAATCCGAATCAGCCTCACTCACAACCATACATTTAGAATGTAAAGAAGCATCATAATGACATGTAACAACACACGCCCAAAAATCTTGAGCCATGTTAGCTTCATCATTCTTTGCATTTGCTGAATTTTCAGCAATAGACATGCCGGATTCCTTCTTCTTTTCATTGCATTTAGCAAGCTTTCTACACTCATCAATAGTATGACCAGCCTTCCGGCAATATTTGCATCTTTTCTTCTTTTGCAAATCACCATCATTAGAGGAATGAGTGGAAGAGGAAGCTTGAGGCTTTGGTTTTGATGAACCAAAAGCTGAACCATACTTGCTTTTCCCCTTTTGTGAGATAGCAAGTGCTTGCATTCCTTCAATCAAACCACTCCTATTCGCTCTAGATTGCTCTTCTTGCAAAAGAAGAGACATAACCTCATCAAATGCATACACATTAGGATTTCCTTTTGCAACCAAACAAAGTGTAGTAGCAAAGCTTTGAAAAGATTCCGGTCATCCTTTCAACAATGTAGAAATGAGTGATGCATCCGGAATGATCTCATCTATGTTTGCCAATTGCTCTTTCAAGTCCTTCATGCGTGTCACATACACATCCACCGACTCATTTTCAGCCATACATACATCCTCAAGTTGTTTCCTCAAGTATGCAACACGTGCTTCATTACGCACGGCATACAAAGAAGCAAGAGTGTCCCATGCTTGTCTCAATGTAGAACATGACCGAATGTGTGGAACTATATGACACTTCACTGAAAACGCAATCAAAGCATGAGCTTGAGCATGTTTTCCATCCCATCTAAGCTGTTCCTATGTAGGTGGAGAAGGAGAAACCATTGTACTCGAAGAAGAAGCTCCATCTGTGACAGTAAACTGTGAAGTAGTACCTGTCGGTCTTCGATCTACATCTGCCACTATGTTCCAAAGTTGTTTTGCAACAAGAACATGCTTCATCAAGTAAGACCACATCGGATAGTTGGTCCCATCAAGCTTATCTTCAGCTTGAAGCATGCCAAACAAATCATTGCTGCCCGCCATTTCACTAAGGAACAAGAATGTGACAAAATCTTCACTTCGACGAAAGCTGAAATGAGTGCTGAAATTTCAGCTCACAAACCATCACTCTGATGGTGATTTTGACTGCATGAATGGCTTCAAAATGGGGGTAAAACCCTAGCACACCTGATGGAAATGTTTCTGGGCTGTTGGAATTCACACTTCTATGCTTCGAAGTCGATTTGCACTCTTAAAGTGCGCGTGCCACGACGCGAAAAACCGAAACTTGAGAAGAAGCTGAACCTACTCTGATACCACTGTTGGGTGTGTGTAGAAGTGCGAGAGAGACACAAGAAGCACACACAAGGAGCACAAACGCAGCAAGAGACGATGGCTGTAATAGCTCTCTCTATTGATTGATGAACTGAACTGAAGTAAGAGCTGAATAATATCCCTAAGTACAAAGTACCACCACATATGAGAGTATCAAGTATGTGGTAACATGGGGAAAAAACCTCTAGCTAGCACTAGAGTAAAAAGTGCCCATGTATAGGGAAAAGGTTCACATCAAAGCTACTCGAGGAACACATAAGTGTAACAACCATCACCTAGTATGGACTCAGGACCATCATCCCCTTCGAGGAGAGATACACTCATGGAGGAGCATCCCATAGATTCCATTCAGACCATGAGTAATAGGATTATTGATTTAGAGAGTGCACTGCATGATATTTTGGAACACATGCATGGTTCAAAGAAAGAGGGAGATGTGCCACAGCTTGATTTTCGAGGGATGGAGGTAGATGCTCCAGATGAGCATCAAACTCCAAAAGTCCCTAGAGATAGTGCCTTAACATTTGAGGAGTTCTTCTCTGTTATGTTGCAAGGAGATCAGTCTAGATAGAACCAGTCCATTACGCGTGTTGCAGACCAAGCTTTCGTGGCTAGTCAGAAGGGCAAAGGTGAATGGAGCTCTTCTATTAGTAAGCAAAAATCTGCTAATTTTGCACAATCAAAGAAGAATGATAGAGATGAGAAGAAAACAAAAAAGCAAAAATTGGTTTTCAAATACTATAAAGAAAATGATCATGTCATTAAGAGTTGTCCAAAAGTGGCTACTAAAGAGGCAAAAAAAAAGAGGCTGGAATGGTTGTTGCAAAGGCCTCTACACCAAAAAAAGAGTCTGCTAATCTAGTGCAGAATGAAGAATGGGAATTTACTACTATTTGCAGTTTTGACTCATCTTTTCCTAAATAGTGTATGTCTATAGTAGACATAGATGTTTGGTACTTTGATAGTGGGGCAACCAAACATATTACCTCACACCACAGTTTGTTCACTTCACTCGAGCCTGCCCTATAGAGAATAATGTCACATGCACCAAAAACTCCTCTCATCGTGTCATGGGGGTTGGTTAGATCATTTTGACTACTTCTTATGGTAGTTATTTTACATTGTCGAATGCTTTATTTGTGTAAGGGATCAAGAAGAATCGGCTATCAGTTTCACCTTTAGCCAAGATTGGCTTGGTTGTGAAATTTTTTGATGACAGATGTGCAATTCATGATCTGTCAAATGGCAACATGATTATTGCTTCTAGAATTTTATGTTGTGGGTTGTATAAGGTCATAAACTATGATGAATGATTTGGCATGTGCAGTACATGATTCTAAGGCTATGTCAGATGCAAAGCTTTGGCATGCACGATCATCTGAATTTTGCTAATTTGCTATGCTTGCAAAAATCTGAATGGTGTCCTCTCTACCCAAACTTGAGGCACTTGGTAAACATGTATGTGAAGGCTATATTTTGGGCAAAATGTCATGTTCCTCATTCCCAAAAGATGGTTCAATTTGAGCTACTCAAAAATTACAGCTTGTTCATAGTGATGTCTGTGGTTCTATGCAGACACCCTCTTTTGGGAAGTATCTTTACTTTGTGACTTTCATCGATGATTTTTTCAGGCATGACAATGGTTGAAAATCTGTTGGCATGTAAAATCTGTTCGGGTTGAAAATCTTTTGGCATGTAAAATGGGCACCCTCCGTTCTGATCAAGGGGGGGAATATATGTCTTTTGACTTTAATGCATTTCTAGATGAACATGGGATAAAAATCAGTGTACAGTGCCATATACACCTCAACAAAATGGAGTTGCTGAATGAAATAATAGGTCACTCATGGAGATGGTGAGGTGCATGGTCAAGATTCAAGATTAACCACATAGTTTCTGGCTTGAGGTTGTCATGTGTGCAGCATATGTACTTAACTGGTGTCCCACTAAATCATTGCAGTCTATCACTCCATATGAGGCTTGGCATGGTCGCAAGCCATCTGTTGCACACCTATGCGTTTTTGGTTATCTGGCATATGCATTAGTGCCTGAACAACAATGCAGGAAATTGGATGATAAAGCAGTGAAATGTATTTTTGTTCCGTACAGTTCCAAAAGCAAATGCTATCATTTGTATCATCCACAAACTAAATACATTTCGGTTAGCCGTGATGTTGTTTTTGTGGAAGATGCTACTCAGCCACTACTTTCATAAACTAAGGAAACATCTCTTAGCTCCAAAGACATGTATGATACTTTGATACCTCTTTTTACAAGTGGACAATCTAGTGCTAGTCGTAATGAGGCAACTTCTCAACCTTTAGAAGTTTCATGTGACGATGCAAATCATTTGATTTTTGACACAGATTTGCATGATGCACTTGTTGATGAGAGAGTTGACATTGAGGAGGCAAAAACTACGCCAAAATGGCTGTTGCAGACTTTGTGTAAAAACAAATTAGATGCACCTCTGTCATATTGTACTCATTTAGGCTCTCATAGTGCCTCTTTCGCATCAGATTGCTATGCTATGACTACCTCTAGTCTTTGTGATGAGAATGAGCCTGTTTCATTTGATGAAGCACAAAATTCAGAAAATTGGATGGTTGCTATACAATCTGAATGTGATGCTATAATGAAGAATTGTACTTGGTCTTTGTGTGACTTGCCTCCTGGCGAGAAGGCCATTGGCACTAAGTGGGTATACAAGCTAGAGCATAAGCCTGATGGAACAATTTACAAGTATAAGGCTAGGCATGTTGCAAAGGGTTATGCTCAGGAAAGAGGACGAGGAATTGATTTTGATGAGACCTTTGCTCCTACTTGCCGAATGACTACTGTTCATAGCATCTGTGCACTTGCACCTCATCATGTTGGAATGTACATTAGTTGCACATTAAAACTACATTTCTGAATGGTGATTTGCATGAAGAAGTGTATGTTTTTCAACCCCATGGATTTGTGCAAAAAGGGCATGAAAACTAGGTGTGCAGGTTAAAGAAGACATTATATGGTTTGAACCAAGCACGACGTGCTTGGTATGAAAAGATACATGCCTATCTGATTGCACATGGTTTTGAGGACATTCGAACTGAAAGCACCTTATATCTTAAGCATGCTTATGATGTGCCTCTGATCATTGTTGTGTATGTTGATGACATGCTGCTCACTGCTCCTCATGAGAAGCATATTGCTAATTTTAAGGCTGATTTGCATGCCTCATTTGAGATGTCTGATTTGGGGCATTTGCATCATTATTTGGGCATTCAATTTATGCAAGTTGATGGTAGAATAGCTTTATGTCAAATGAAATATATTGACACATTATTGCAGCATTTTGGCCTTGAAGACTGTAAACCTATTGCCACTCCTATGGAGACAGTTTATGATTGAGTCTTCATGATGCTGGAGATGCATTTGATGTTGTTCTCTATCAACAGCCTATTGGATGCTTGATTTACTTATGCATTATTGGCTAGATATTCAGTTTGTTATCTCATAGATGAGCAAGTTTATGCATTTCGCAGGTGTCAAGCATTGGTAGGCATTTAAGTGCATCTTTTGCTACATGAGTGGTACTTGGCTACTTGGATTGTTTTATCCCAAGGGGCGATCACTACCACTAGATTTACATGCTTTTTCTGACTTTGAGTGAGCTAGTTGCTATGACACTCGTGTGTCCACTAGTGGTTTTTGCTTCATGCTTGGTAGCTCATGCATGTCTTCAGCAAGAAGCAACCTACTATGGCCACTTCCAATTATGAGGCTAAGTATAGGGTAGATTTCATAGCGACTGTTTAGTGTGTGTGGCTCAAATGCCTTATGGCTGATTTGGGTGTTGGTCAGCCTTCTGCCACCACCATCTTCACTAACAATCAGAGTGCATTGGAAATTGGGAGGAAGCCTGTGTACCATGCTCACACTATGCACATTGAGGTGTGAATTATCATTATGTCAGGGATAAGTTCTCTACTGGAGAGATGAGCTTGACATATGTGCCCACGTAGGAGAACATTGCAGACCTTTTCATGAAGGTTGTGCCTAGGGAGAAGTTTGAAGCTTTCTACAAAGCGTTGGGCTTACTTCCTTTTGTGGATTGATTCCAGATAGGTTGGAACTTCCTTATACATGAGTGCCAACTCCTTGTTCACCGCATCACTCCCAAGGGGGATTTGTTGATATATTTAGGTAGTGATGTGTGTGAACACACTAGGATTACCAGGGCACTTTTTTCCCTCTTTAGGAGGTCTTTCCCCTCGGCTTGTATATACGTCTATTTTCCTAATTGGTTACTTATCTTTGTACAGCAAAAACCATAGCACAAACAGGAATATGCAGAATATCATAATCTTCAACACCTTCTGCATCAGCTTTAGTATCTGTAGTTGTAACAGTTGCAGGTGTGATAGGACGTTTTTCAACACCCTGCACAATGTTCCACAGTCCTTTTGCAACCAATACATGTCGCATCATATAAGCCCACAACGGGTAGTTGGTACCATCCAACTTATCCTCAACAACCAACATACGAAATACATCACTGCTTTCAGCCATGGCCGCTGACTAAAATACGTTGATGCAAAAAATTGACTATATCTCAAAAAGTTGGACAAAACTGCCCGGACGAGTTCTGCTAAACCTATAGCAGATTTCGAGATGCTTATACTGGCGAACCAAAACAGGTATATACCTTTGGCACCAAAGACAAAATAGCCTGCATAAGCACTATGATAGTGCGTTTGGAGGCCGAAACGAACTCAGATCGTGATTTTGGAACCACAAAGCGAAGATGTTTTGATCTCTGAAACACCCTGAGTATGCTCACCAAATTTCGTGCGAATCTGAGACTGCAACCAGAGAGGTGTAGACGACGCCCTAGATGAAGCGACAACCTGCTCTGATACCAATTGTTGGAGTTAGACGTTTGTGGAAGCATGCAAACAGCACAAGGAAGAAGAAGAAGCTTGGAGAACAACACACAATACTGAATGCAGTACTAGAGAATGTAGAAAGATAAGTAGCCCATTAGGGCAATAGGCATATATACAAGTCGGGGAAAAAACACCTCCTAAAGCGGGAAAAAAGTGCCTCGGCAGTCCTAGTGTGTTCACACACATCACTACCTAAATATACCAACAGTCTTCTCTTCCATTGGCCCTTCATCTATATCTATCATCATAAATACCTAGGGAGTAGGGGTGTAAGCGGTTTGATTAGAAAGTCATTGCTTCAATCGCTTACAACAAAGGATCCTTTGCCAAGATTCTTCCTGAGTTTCTTCTTTCAATCAATTCTCTTCAACCTTTCTACCTTTAGCTATTTGAAGTCTCGTGAACATCTAATCAATCAAGGGCTCAAGATACCTCTTGATGTGGCATCCACTAATATAGTTGGGCTAGCTTTCACTCTCCAAATTTTCTAACTAAAGGACACCTCATGTAGAAATTCGTGTAGACCTTTATATTTGATATGTGCATCAAAGTAGGCTTTCTACCATCTCTAAATAATGCAAATACCTATTGTTGCTCTCAGTCTCATTTCTTGTAGATGCTCTAATAACTCCACATGTTTGGACAACTCATAACCTCTCCATTCATAGGTTTCTACCACTATTAATGTAGGAATGAGACAATCATTTGGTAAAATAGTGTTTTATCCATAACAAGTTAAATGGTGTCGTTCCTAGCACTTTAATATAAGCAAATTTCTAAGTCCAAATGGCATGATGAAATTGTTTATCCCAACTAGAGCGCTTTTTGTGCACTAGCATTGTAAGCACAAATACAAAGCATTCTGTCTATGCTCTCATCTTGTCCATGTTCCTATCGATGATAAGGGGATTACTTGTTGTGGACTATTAGAAATTAGGCTAGTAGGCACTCAATAGCATCAACATTCAAATTAAATCTCATATTGCGTACAATTTCAATTGAGAAACTGTAATTAGTGATTTTGTTTTTCAAAACAAAATTTGGTTGTGGTCTGATTGTCGCATCTTCTTGTAGGTCTAACTTCAACCCGATTTAATTAAATAATCTATTTCCACTATAATGTATTCAACATGAGAGCCTTTTACTGGGACTAGTGGGTCCCAAAAAATTGATTTCCCACTTGGAAAACACTCTACCACTCATCATAGGTTTAAGTGGCATTAGGTCTTGATGAAAAGGATATTTTTTTTCTTTGAAATATGTCACATCTCTCAAAATATCTATCACTAGAGCACTAGATTGTGTCCTCTAACTAGACTAGATAAGATTTTGGAATTATATTTCTTATTACAAGATTGCCCACATAGGGAAAATAATTCAAAAATATGCAACTGATACAAGAAGTCCCACAACCTAGGACTAATACATATGGATAAATGGACTAGAGTCGATACAGGAGATCCCACAACCAGGGATCGTAGGTATGAAGCAATATATGTAGATTACAAGAACTCCCTTCAAGGAGATGAACTAGATACAAGGAATAACTAGAAATGATCTCATAATGTGAGATTACAACACAAAAAGGCAAGATGTCAAAGATACTAGACTAGACAGGACTGGAACAAAGAACAAGACTAGAAATCAAACTAGAAATTGGAGAGTGCTTACTTGCTGATCATGATTCGTTGATCTCCCAAGACTGGTATTGGCAAGACTGAGGATTTATGTGGCCCCTCCCTATATAGGTGTTCAAGGGCGATTATGAATTGATGATGTCACCAATTTGAAACAAGACCTTGGGGTGTCAGAATTAGGCAAACAAACACTCGATCTTGGGGTTTTGGCACATTCGAGACACAATAGGATCACTTTCTCCAAATTCAGAACCAATCATGAGAAAGTGACCTTCGGGTGTGAGAATCAGGTAAACAAGACCTTGGGGTGTCAGAATCAGGCAAACAAACAAGACCTTGTGGTGTCAAAATCAGGCAAACAAACACTAGATCTTAGGGTTTTGGCACATTCGGGACATGTAGGATCACTTTCTCCAAATTCAGAACCAATCAGGCAAACAAACACTCGATCTTCGGGTTTTGGCACATTCGAGACATGGTTGGATCACTTTCTCATAGAATCTAAGGTTTAGGATGGTTTGGTTTGTGTCTGTGAGATCACCTCCCCCTAAAACGATGAGTTCCAAGAGGAGGGGTTATGTGACTATGACATCTTCTAGAACTTGAATCTTCATAGCTCTTGGTCTTTGTAGAGTTCTTGATATGTGGTATCGAGATAGGATGATGATGGATATCCATGATGAAACTAGAAAGGGTTTGTAGTATATCTAGGTATAGAATCAAGGGCATAATTCTCATGATGGAAAATATTACTCTTTTGACTCTAATGATGATCCTTTTTATGTGGGATGGTGATTGTGGAAGTCTTGAACCCAACTTGTTTCTTCTTCTTAGGACATTTGAATACCATGTGATCATGATCTCCACAATAAAAGCATAATCCATTATCCTTTCCATGTTGCCATTCCATTGTTGTAAGTCACCTGACCCTGATGTTATCCAACTGCATGGGTTCTAGTTGAGTTTCCTCCAACATATGTTGATGAGAAATAGAGGTAAACTTGTGTTCTTGATCTTGAATAGAAATTATGGCCTCTTTCTTTCTCTTGAACCTATCACACTTGATTTTGGGATTCACAAAATCATTCAAAGTATTTACCTTGGGCATGGTTAACATAAGATCTTTGAGATATTCACATAAACCCCATGGAAATTGGTTGGTAAAATAATCCTCATGTATATTCTTTAGATCAATGGTTGCACTTCATGGGCATGGTTGAGATTTTTGAACTATACTTCTAATTAGACTAGACAAGATTTCTGAATTATAATTCTAATTAGAAGAGCATCCATGTAGGGAAAATAATACAAGAATATGAAACTGATACAATAAGTCCCACAACCCAACTAGACTGATAGGTACAGATAAATCAACTAGAAATGATACAGAAGATCCTACCCAGACCATAGGTATGAAGCAAGATATCTGGATTACAAGAACTCCCTTGAGGGAGGTGAACTAGGTAAAAGGAATAACTAGAAAGGATCTCGTACTACAAGATTACAATAGGACAAGGCAGGATCTCCACGATGCAAGACTAGACAAGACTAGAACAAAGGATGAAATTAGAACTTGAACTAGAACATGGAGAGTACTTACTTGGTGATCATGACTCCTTGAGCTCCCAAGATTGGTATTGGCAAGATTGAGTATATATGTGGCCAAACCCTCCTTATAAAGGTGTTCAAGGGTGGTTATGAATTGATGATGTCATCAATTCAAAACAAGACCTTCGACTGTTAGAATCATGCAAACAAACAATCAATCTTAGGGTTTTGGTAAATTTCAAAGAGAATGTTAGGATCACTTTCTTCAAATTTTGAACCAATAATGAGATATAGAAATTCTCATATAATCTAAGGTTTAAGATGGTTTCCTTTGTGTCCCTCAGATCACCTAATCCTCAAACAATGAGTTCTAAGAGGAGGGGTTACGTGACTATAAGATCTTCTAGAACTTGAATCTTCATAGCTCTTGGTCTTTATAGAGTTCTTGATATGTGGTATTGGAATAGGATAATGATGGATATCCATGATGAAACTAGAAAGGATTTGTAGTATATCTAGGTATAGAATCAAGGGTATAATCCTCATGATGGACAATAATCCTCTTTTGACTATGATGAAGATCTTCTTTATGTGGGATGATAATTGTGGAAGTCTTGAACCCAACTTGTTTCTTCTGCTTAGGACATTTGAATACCATGTGATCATGATCTCCAAAATAAAAGCATAATCCATTATCCTTTTGATGTTGTCTTTCCATATTTGTAAGTCACTTGACCATGATGTTATCCGATTGCATGGGCTCTAGTTGAGTTTCCTCCAACATATGTTGTTGAGGAATAGAGGTAAACCTATATTCCTGATCTTGAATAGAAATCTTGGTCTCTTGCTTTCTCTTGAAGTTACACTCAGTTTTTGGATTCACAAAATCATTCAAAGTATTTACCTTGGGAATGGTTAACATAAGGTCTTTAACATTGTTGCATAACCCCCATGGAAATTGGTTGGCAAAATAATCCTCATGTAAATTCTTCACATTAATGGTTGCACTTCTTGGGCCTTGAAAGGTCCATGGTTGAGATTTTTCAATTATACTTCGGACTACACTAGACAAAATTTCGAAATTATACTTCTGATTAGAACATCATCCACATAGGGAAAATAATACAAGAATATGAAACTACTACAATAAGTCCCACAACCCAGGACTGATAGGTATGTATAACTTGACTAGAAATGATATAGGAGATCCCACAACATTGTAGGTATGAAGCAAGATATTTGGATTACAAGAACTCCCTTCAGGGAGATGAACTAGGTAAAAGGAATAGAAGGAAATGATCTCGTACTATGAGATTGCAATGGGACAAGGAATGATCTCCATGATACAAGACTAGACAAGACTAGAACAAATGACAAGACTAGAACTCGAATTGGAACTTGGAGGGTACTTACTTGGTGATCACGACTCCTTGAGCTCCCAAGGCTAGTATTGGTAAGAGTGAGGATATATGTGGCGATCCGTCCTTATATAGGTGTTCAATGACGGTTACGAATTGATCATTTCATTAATTCAAAACGGGACCTTTAGATGTGAGAATCAAGCAAGCAAACAATCAATCTTAGGTTTTGGCATATTCAAGACGTGATGGTAGGATCATGTTTTCCGAATTCTCAAAACAATTATGAAATATAGAAACTCGCATAGAATCTAAGGTTTAGGATGGTTTCCTTTGTGTCTCTAACAATATCGTCTTATGTTTAGGTGCAACATAGGCCAGCAAAAGCTGCGAAAGAAAAGGATATGCTTGATAATTCTTTCACACGAGAAATTTCCTCTTAAAGCTCTTGAGTGAGCCATTTCCAAGATTAGGAAAGATTCTCTTTCATGTATAGAAAAACATAAGAACTTGTCTTTTCCTCCCTTGTATAACTGATTTCCAATAAGTGAATAGTTTTTTAACTCCTCTTCAAGTAACTTCATTCTTATTTCTGATGTTTTTTCAAAGATAATAACCAATGGGCTTTTTCTAGAATGGTGCTATTGTCACATGATATAGAGTTGAGAGTGCTCAGTTGTAGGGATTTTGATGTAGAACAGCCAATTCGCATAATAATCATCAACATCCTTAGCCATTTCAGGTAGATACACTCTCAATTTCCATAAGGTTGGTAGGGTTTTAGTTTGGGGAGAGCCCCAAACCCAAAGTACCAATTCGAGCTTGCTTCATAAGATCCCAGTTTTAATCTTCTACCATGCATCAAGATAAGTTTCCTCGTTCAAATTTTTGTATATACATCCAACTATGATTTCCAGTCCTTTAGATTCTTTTATTTCTTTATTTCCTTCAAGGAGAGAGTGGTGTAGTGGATCACATGTGAGTAAAGAGACATAGGGTTCAATCCTCTTGGGTACTACTTCTAAGTTGAATATATAGACATCAAAAAATTCATACGAAACCCCATTTGGTACTTTTCCATTTATCAACCTAGAAAGGTGATTTGCACATATTTGTGTATTACCTTACGTGACTACAACATCAAAGAATTCCATCAATAACAAAAATCGTATGGCCAACCTTCCATTATTGTGGGTCTCGTTAACGATTTTGGAGAGATTCTCTCCATTACTTGATGAGGGATGGCAAAAATGCTATGTTCAAGAGTTTTTAAGTCTCTTCTCTTTCACATTGAAAGTTTTGAAACGATAAGTAGCAAAATAAAGAAAAAAAAGAATATTAAAGAGTGATGTGTAAATATAAATATGTGTGTACAACCAATTTTGTGTGTTAATTTATGCATGGGACCCTAAGATTTGTGTGTATAGTGTGCTCATGTGATTTTGTGACCAAAATGTGCATAGTAATATGTGTTTATGTACGTGCATTTATGTATCTATGTGTGTATGTGCACAATACTACATGTGTGTTTTGTCTTTTATGCATATGAACTAAGAGTGGTGAGTGTGAAACCATTATTGCAAAGAACAAAAGTAATAAAACCATAAAATAAGTAAAGTAAAAAAAAAATAAATAAATAAATAAATTAAAAAAAAAAAAAAAAAATAAAAATATATATATATATATATATATATATATATATATATATATATATATATATATATAACTAACAAAAAGAAAAAGAAAAAAACGTGCGTATGTGAGTTGTGTGTTCACTGTGTGCGAGAATGGGTGCGTATGTGTATTTAGAAATTATGTGGTAGAAGGTTTTCCTTTTCAAGTAGATTCTATAGCTTATGGGTACTTGCCAGATTCGGAAGGAGTATCATGATATTCTATTATCGAGAAATTAGTTACATTTCTCGAGAAGTTGATGATGGAGGGGTGTAAGTGCAGGTATTGAGGGCGGTGTGCTTTTGTGGAGGAGCATTATCATGAAGTGGGCAGCAAGAAAAGAGGGAGATCATTCTGTTTAATCTCTCTGGGGGAAGACAAAGAGCACAAGGCTGGTCTGTGCGGGATGAAAAAGGTAGTAGGCTGGCACATTTAAGACAGTGAAAGGGAATCCGTATTCATTATTGTAGGGAGCATTGTGCTTTAGATCTCATGAATTGATGCACTAACAAGTTCGAGATTCAAGAAGATGGAAATATATGAAGGTCAATGATTGGAATGCAGAGGCCGCAACAACCAAAAATCAATGAAAAATCCAATACGTTGTTCGGAATGTAATAATTCAGAAATGTATGATGAATGATTACATGAGTTCAATAGTAATCATCTCTGAATTACATATATAATTTTTGTTGAGCATATGGGACTGTTGTTGTTTGTGCATAGTAGATTCATTACAACATATCAGAGGTATATCAATGTTGTGGATACTGACAGTCATGCTTTAGCGTCAGTATGATCGTTGAAAATGGTTCAAAAAAGCACGAAGGCCATATCGATGGTCATTTGATCATCGGTGTAGGCGTTAAAAATAATTAATCGGTATACACATCGGAAATTAATGGGCACCAATACAGGCATCGGTATGACCATCGGTATGAGCACCGGTAATTACTTGGAAGTATCGGCGCTCATACCGATGGTGTGTTTTAATTGAAACTGAGAGCAAAAATTCGACATTTGCTTGTGTTTTGAACTCAATTGTGCTACTGTCGTTTCCACGCGTGAACTGCATTGTGAGTATATTGTGTGCACACCTCTCTCTCTCTCTCTCTACACACAACTATCTCTTTCTCTAGATCTCGAATTTCGGTAAGTATCGGACATCTAAAACCCTTTCTCTTTCTTTGTGGTTTCTCTTTTCTAATTTCTCTTCTCCTTAGTTTTGCAAAAGCTTTTTGGCATCTGTTATTTGAAATTCAACGAAGGGCAACGTAAAGTGGACTTTGATGACAAAGATCCAAAGAATTACATTGATATAAGTGATTGTTTTGTTCTCTATTGACATAGAGTGAAAAAGAAAGAGACTAGAGATCTAGAGAAACATGGAGAGAGAGAGAGATGCGAGAGAGAGAGATGAGAGAGAGAGAGTCACATATACATACACACTCATATGCGTACACATACATACATACATGTACACCCATACATATATACATATGCATACATACATACACACATATGTGCATATACACATATACATACATTCATGTACACACACATATACATACACACATGCATATGCATACATACATACGCACATATATGCATACACATACTCACATACATATTACATACACATACTCACATACATATTACATACATGCATGCATATACATACACACACACATATGCATGCTCACATGCATATGCATACATACATACACACACATATGCATACACACATATACGTACCTACATGTACACACACACAAGTATACATACACACATGCATATGCATACATATATACACACATATATGCATACACATAATTACATACATATTACATACACACATGCATATTCATGCATATGAATGCATGCATTCATATATGCATATACATACACACTCCCATATATATACACACTCACTCACATATATACATACACACTCACATACATATTAGAGACACACATGCATATGCATACACACACATATGCATACTCACATGCATATGCATACATACATACACACACTTATGCATACACACATATACATACATACATGTACACACACACATATGTATACATACACACATGCATATGCGTACATACATACACACACATATGCATACACATACTCACTTACATATTACATACACACATGCATATTCATGCATATGCATGCATGCATTCATATATACACATACATACACATTCACATATATATACACACTCACTCACATATATACATACACACTCACATACATATTACATACACACATGCATATACATACACACACACATATGCGACTCACATGCATATACATACATACATACATACATACATACATACATACATACATACATACATACACACATATGCATACACACATATACATACATACATGTACACACACACATGTATACATAGACACACATATGCACATACATACTCACATACATATTACATACACACATGCATATTCATGCATATGCATGCATGCATTCATATATACATACATACATACACATACACACTCACATATATATACACACTCACTCACATATATACATACACACTCACATACATATTACATACACACATGCATATACATACACACACATATGCATACTCACATGCATATGCATACATACATACACATGCATATGCATACATACATACACACACATATGCTCACACATATACATACATACATACATGTACACACATACACATGTATACATACACACATGCATATGCATACATATGCTCACATACATATTACGTACACATACTCACATACATATTAGATACACACATGCATATACATACACACACATATGCATACTCACATGCATATGCATACATACATACACACACATATGCATACACATACTCACATACATTTTACATACACACATGCATATTCATGCATATGCATGCATGCATTCATATATACATATACAGTCACATATATATACACACTCACTCACATATATACATACACACTCACATACATATTACATACACACATGCATATACAGACACATGCATATATATACACACATATGCATACACATACTCTCACGCATATTACATACACACATGCATATTCATACATGCATTCATCTTTATATTTTTTAGGGTATATATATATATATATATATATATATATGTGTGTGTATTTATGTGTATATATAACAAAAAAAAAAAAACGTGCATATGTGAGTTGTGTGTTCACTGTGTGCGAGAATAGGTGCGTGTATATATTTAGAAATGCACGTGCTAGATTCGGACGCAACATCATGATATTCTATTCTGGAGAGAGCACTCATGTTTCTGGTACAATCAGGATGTTAAGGGAAGGAGGCGATCAAAGACAAAGCGGGGTGTAAGTGCAGGTATTGAGGGCGGTGTGCTTTTTGTGGAGGAGCATTATCATGAACTGGGCGGCAAGAAAAGAGGGAGATCATTCTGTTTAATCTCTCTGGGGGAAGATAAAGAGCACAAGGCTGGTCTGTGCGGGATGAAAAAGGTAGTAGGCTGGCACATTTAAGATAGTGAAAGGGAATCCGTACTCATTATTGGAGGGAGCATTGTGCTTCAGATCTCATGAATTGATGCGCTAACCGAAGATGGAAAGATATGAAGGTCAATGATTGGAATGAAGAGGCAGCACAATCAAAAATCAATGAAAATTATCGAATACTCTATTTGCAATTTCATAGGTTTTCTTGTAATCATTTAGCAAATGTATGATGAATAGTAATCATCTCTCCATTACGTACATAATTTTTGCTGGGCATATGGGGCTGTTGTTGTTGTTTGATGTAGTATCCTCACGCATATTCTGCATGTACTCTATATATGTATTGTTTTAATGATGCAAAGTTTTGATGCCGTGAACAATGCATAACTGTCGTATGCTGCAACTTTGATTTTCATTCAGGAATGAGAGTTTGTTGAGGAATACAATGACTAAAACATTTTATAAAGGACCTATCTTTTTGAGCTTTTAGTGATGAATTCAGCTTCCGTTTTCTGTATTTTGGTTGGTCTGGGGTTCTATGCAGACACCCTCTTTTGGGAACTATCTTTACTTCGTGACTTTCATCGATGGTTTTTCGAGTCATACATGGGTATTTCCATTGAAAGCAAAGTCCAAAGTGTTTATGTGCTTCAAATAGTTTCTGGCTTTGGTTCAAAATCTGTCGGCATGTAAAATGGGCACCCTTCGTTCTGATCAAGGGAGGGGGATATATGTCTTTTGACGTTAATGCATTTCTAGATGAACATGGGATAAAAATCAGTGTATAGTGCCATATACACATCAATAAAATGGAGTTGTTGAACTAAAGAACATGTCACTCATGGAGATGGCAAGGTGTATGGTCAAGATTCAGGCTTTACTACATAATTTATGGCTTGAGCTTATCATGTGTGCAGCATATGTACTTATCAGGTGTCCCACTAAAGCATTGCAGTCTATCTTCACGTACACCTTGGGGTGCTCATGACCATGACGACTCCAAAATATATCGTATACATGATGGAGCTCCGATGATGGATACGGTCGAAAAGTCAATGCATCAATGCATATGACAGCTTTGCTCCATATAGTTTGGACATTGTGTCATGTTGAAATGGAGTGAACAAGATAAAGATTTCAAAAATTATATCACAGAGTCAATCTATCAAGAGTACCGGCCAATACCTGGGCATCCTATTGTTAGCTCAGAGTGCATTCAACAGACAACACGTGAGGTGATGTCCCATCAGTAGTTCGAGGCTCATGATGCTTTTAGAGGTGGATTACTGAAGCTTGTAAATGGTTAGATGCCGAGGAGTTGGAATTGATTCATGATGTGCAACAACATACTCCTAACCGATATTGTCAGCAATGAGATGCGGTGGCCACACATCTAGATACGGTCGAATTATCATATTTGGGTAGTGGCGGATACGACACTATGCATTACGAGTTTGTAAGTATCATTTTGATTATTGAATTTGCTTGTGTTCAGTACCTCATATATGTTCATCTAATGTTTTGCATATTTATTGTAGGAGTTGGTAGTGGATCGTTCTCTGACGCGAACCGAGGAGGCTTATGGATATCACCATGGATTGGCTGCACTGTTAGAGGACTTGGAGGGATGCGGTGCGATCATTTCATGGGAGCATCAACGATGAGGTAAGCTTTTAAACTTGGTTTGGTGTTTTTAGTTGTTGTTCATAAATATCATGTCAATTTTCTCATTTTACGCATATGCTTTATTGCAAGACTGCAGGTATAAAGGGTTTGATTCCTTTGGACATATGTATAGCAGTGCTTTGCCACAATTTTGTATTACACTCATATATGGCAATGGTGTATCATAATTTTATATTTGATTCCTATATGGCAATGCTTTGCCACATTTTATATTTGGCTCATATATGTCAATGGTTTGCCATACTTTGATACATGGTTCATTCATGGAATATATATCTCTTTATCACACTTTTGTACATGGTTCATGGTTCATTATGCTCATCTCTTTCATGTATGATAGAGTTTTACTTTATCAAATCATGTTTTGATTGCCGGATTTTTAAACACTACGTCAACAACCACTGAAGTATATATTACATGTACTCGGTTTTTTCTAGGTAGAGTGTATTGTCTTTTGCTACGCAACCTTATGGCAATGTTGGTGCAGCAAGAGACAACACACTTTGCTCAATATTTTTTTTTTCTAGATTTGGTCATCGATATAAGCACCGATATATCCAAGGAAATACCGACGCTTATACTGATGACCATACCGACGGTTATACCGATGATATAGTACCAGCAAGCATACTGACACTTATATCGATGTCGAGGCAAAAATAATGCCCTGTATTTGCGTTGGTATAGGTGTCGATATGCCCCTGATATGTTATAGTGATTGGATTGATATACTATCCTCACACATATTCTGCATGTAAGAAATATATAAAGTATGTATGCATTGTTTTAATGGTGCAAAGTTTTGATTGAACAACGCATAACTGTCATATGCCAGAACTTTGGTTTTGATGAGATTTTGTTATATGCTAAATCTACCGATGACAAAATTCTTTGTCGATGACAAACTTCTTTGCCTTGAATGAGAGTTTTGGTTGGTCTTTTACTCTGTGTTAGACAAAATAGATTGTCTTTTACTTTGTGTTAGGGATTGTCTTTTGAGATACATTTTTTTTAGGGATTGTCTTTTGAGATACATTCTTTTTTTATAGAACTCGATTGTCTTCTTTGGACAAAGATTTTCATTCATAAATGCTCGTATTGAAATGGATAAAACATACTTCCTTTTTTTTTTTGAACTCACGTGCTCGATTCTTGTAGTAGTGACTTGAAAGGTCATTCTCTTGTTGCCAAAAGTCAAATACGGTGCGGAAAACATTATCATGACTTAAAAAGAGATTTAGTGTAATGGGTGAATCACATTTCTTGCTTCAAAAATTAAAGTCCATAGTTTGATATACAACAAATCGAAAACCTTTTCTTTGACTTTCTCTATTACTTGAAATCATGAGAAAGGGAATGAATCTGCTATCTTCCGGCATTGCACTTTGGAAACTCCAATCATTCTAAGGCCAATGAACTGATGCAACTGCTACCAATTAATTCAACTCCGTTTATCTGGCTTTGACGATTCAAAATGCTACCTATCATACCTGAAAACTTCAACTTACATTGAATGAGAAGTCATTAGCACGTGCAAATGGGTACGGAGACGAGAGAGAGAGAGAGAGAGAGAGAGAGAGAGAGAGAGAGAGAGAGATTCGATTTTTTTGTTCGTTTATTGATTTAATATATTGTGTTATTAATCAATTAATTAATTTATAACTAAAAGAAATTAGAACGAACAATTTCAATTTAACAGTTAATAGTTAGTTTAGGGATCAATGTAAGTAAATAAATAAAAAACGAGATTTAGGAATTAATTAAAAAGAAAATATGTAAGTAAATTAAATAAAAGCTAGAAATATAAGTAAAACAAACAAAGTCAGATATAATTAAACGAACTTAAGAGAAAGTAGCGAAAATAGAATTTTGTAATAAATAAAAGAAATTAGAAATAGAAAAATAGGAAAATATAAAAAAATAAAAGAAAACTTAGAAGGAAAATCAAAATCAAATCAAAATATAATAAATAAAAGAAAGAATTAAGGCATTATTTTTCCTCTTTGAGTGATTTTAAAAAAAAATTTAAACTGTACTAATGATTTTTTTTTTTTTCCAATGTATTTTTGAGTGATCGAAGATATGTAAAGAAGTAAAAAATGAAGATTTCTTCCTGCCTATAGAAGAGAATGAAAAGCTGTGTATTCAAAGTTATTCCATCGATCTTTTCCTCTCTAAAGATCCTTACTTTGTATTTATTGAGCTTGTATCAGGAATCACTTTTCGATTTACGAGTGACTTAATCCATACATTGTACATTGTCACACACCCATGGATGGCAACATTGTGTTTTCCACTCATGAGTATGAGTTGATTGTTGATGTTAATTCTTCTTCCACGACCACGATGTCATTCATTCATGAGTACTCCTACCCCAACCACTCGTGACTTCGACCCCTTTGATCGCATCCATCCACAACATCCTACTCCTGCGTTTGTGTGCTTCGTTGCTCCCCCTAAAGTGTAGGCGGAGCTCATTCGACTATCCCTAGGAAGGTGCCTAACATGGAAACGCCACTCATCAAGATGAGGATAGCTGAGGGCCTGATCCCACCATGACCCCCCTTCTCTCTGACAACGAGATAGAGAAGGGCTTGATAGTCTACAAAATACTTAAGCTTATTTGCGAAAAAATAATACCTAATTGTTTTCACAACGTAAATCATTTGTAAGCCTTCTCACTTGGTCGTGTAATTCAGATATACATTGTTGAGTTGTCGAGCAGTGTAGACAATGGGAAATTGTAGCTCAACTTTGTTTGTACGCTGCACTAAAATACAATTTATGGCATACTTGGATGCATTAACATTCATGTGGAAGATCGTATTCCACTCTAGGACTTTTAAGATGGGAGCTACGACAAGTTTATGCATCAATTCTTCGAGCGCTTTGCCACACTCTTTAGGCCATTCAAATGTAGTGATAAAATATATAGTGGCCTTGTTATCATTGCATATATGGATAAACTTGTGATAGTATCGAATCTACCCTTTCAAAGCCTAGACTTCTTTGATATTCCTAGGATTTGGTAGGTTAACAATAGCTTTGATCTTGACATAATCTATTGAAATTCTATTCTTTCAGACAATGTGTCCCAAGATCTTCCCTTGTCTCACCATGAAGATACATTTCATGAGATTTAATGACACTCTATATTGTTTGTATTCAGAAAAAAATTTCTCCAACATTGGGATATAATTAGGTCTTTTTGTAGAGTATGCACACATCCACATACACCTCCAAAGACTTCCTAAGGAATTTCTTTGAAGACGTGATACATTAGTCTCTTGAAACCTCTAGGGACATCATTTAGACCAAATGGCAGAACCTTGAATGCATATATCCCCCTTAATAGCAAAAGTATTCTTTTGTTGGTCTTTTTGTTGAAACTTGGTTGTAACCTAAAAATTATATAAAAAGTGTTGAGCCTATCAAAGTGGTGACTTGGCAAAGTGGTGCACAGGTGGTGCACAAGTGGCCAAGGACATGGGTCTACAAGTAGTACTCAAATAGTTTTTTAACAATGATCTTGCAAGAAAAGTTAAATGTGGGTTACAAAAAGATATTTTTGAAGGGTTTTAAGGGCTTTTTAAGTGTTATAAAAGGTCCAAGTGAATCCTTGATGCATACATTTTGTGGAAACTAAGGTCAAAAGTGGAAAAGATAAAAATTGAGGATGGCACACAAGAGCTTATGTGTGGCTCCCATTTTAATTTTTGTTTTTCCTAAACTAGGGAGTTGTTGGTCTTTACATGAGAAGGTTCTTCGGACAACAAAGAAAGCATCAAGATAGAAAAGTAGTTGATGTGATGTATGTAAGAGCAATGGACACAACAAAGGGCATTATTTTTGGAGATAGACTAAGAGAGCAAGATCATACACTACACTAGGAGAGCAAGAGAGAGCAAGCCACACACAGATGAACAGGGCGTAGAGAGGAAAAGTGCACACACACACACAAAGAGAGAGAGAGAGAGAGAGAGAGAGAGAGAGAGAGAGAGAGAGATAAATTGTGCAATGGAGGTGAAAAAGTATGCAGAGAGAGTGTGCAAAGAGCAACTAAGGTGTGATGAAGTATCATCGAGGAGGTGTTGCAGGTCAATATTAGAAGTGACCAAGCCTTCAGCCTTATTGGAAGCTTCAATGCAAGGAGTATTTCTACTTTTATTTGTCCACTTCTGTTTTCTTCCATAAGTTTATCTTGATTTTCAATTGGTAGCATACTCTTTTGTTCATTAGATAACTTGTTGCCATATCTTTTTGGTTTCCATATTTTTTGAATTTTTTTGTATGGTTTTGGTTTAATTTTTACCTGTTCAAAGTATTCCTTCAGCTTGCCTTTCCCTACATTCAAATGTAAAGATGATTGGTCTTCATATTTACAAATTTTTCTTTCATATTCAGTTACTAGTTTATGTCTATTTTTATCTTCATATGCCCTACAATCCAAACCAGATGACTGTATTGATCGCACTAGAAACATCCTAGAGGTCGCTTCTCAAACGTATTTGATTTTCTAGGTGTCACTCTAGGGGTGGATCTTCTAAGGTCAAATAATTGTTTGCGATCAAATGTATATGCAGACATACCTGGTCCTTTTTTAATTGTTTCAAAATATGTGCTCATCAAAGTTTCAATTAGTCCATGAAGTTGAGCATGCTCTTCAAAAGTATGCAAATATTCATTGATATGAGTACCTATGAAGTTTCCTTTCTCATTAAGGACTGATTGAACTACTTTAGACCCTTTCTTTTCAATGTTCATAGTGTAGAATATATCTCGAGATTCATTTTTCCCTTTGTACCCATCGCTCACTAATATTTTATGCTAGTGTAAATAGTGGTCAATTCTTATTGGAATGCAAACAAAAAAAGAACAATGAGTTTGTGATAATTTTGTTAAATGCAAGTATGTGATGTAAAAACTTGAAACTCTTTTTATGCTTTGATGCGCAATACAAAAATTTAAGCAATTTGAAATGCTTTTTATGCTTTGAAGTGCAATACAAAAACGCAAGGAATTTGAAACTCTTTTTATGCTTCGATGTGAAATATAGAAATGCAATTAATTTAGGAAAAATAGAAAGTGCAATTACGCAACTCATTGTTTTTTAATTTTTTCAATAATGCAAGTATGAAAATAAAGCTAAACATTTTCGTGTGATTGAATTTCAAATGTGTATGAATTGAAGGATTTCAAAATAACCATTATCTTAACTTGGCTTGAAAAAGAGGCTAAACGTGAGCATACGTGAGTGAAAAATTTATATACACTTTGAAGAATAAATCTAAAAATAAGGGAAAAATATGTGAGCGAATGTGCCATCCAAATAGAGCTTTAGTGCCAGTGACACCATTGCTTTTAGAAAGTGATCCAAGTGATCATAGTTTTGACTCTACCCATATTGATAGCCCATAGTCTTACTACACGTAGTCTCCCGAGCATAATGAGTCATACTATTATGAGGAACTGAGGGAATCTAGTTGGGAGCCAGAATATGCGAATGTCATGTACACAAACCCCAACTCTAGACCTCAGCCTAGGCAGATAAGACCTCCATTCCCTAAAGGGCCATGCTACCGATGTCAGGGAGATCACCTCATTCGTGATTGCCCTCTATCGACACCTACACAAACCCAATCTGTGACAATTCAAGGCTTTTGTCCAGATTGTGGAAAGGAGCAGTTGTTATGAGAGTGTCCCAAGAACTCCACCAACATGCCAAAAATCACTCCTATCAATGTTATTGGGTTAGTGGTAGACCCCAGGGGAAGTGTGAATTCCATGGCCCCGATGCAAGTCATCACGAGAGCTTAGGCACTTAAGCAAAACCAAGACTTAGGCTAGCAAAAGAATTCAGAGGTTAGCGAGGCCGAGAGTCAGAATAAGAAGAGGACAAGAGCTTGGAGAGAATGTATGAAAAGGCAATGGGTAGAGAAGATGATTGAACTTGAGGAAAGTCTAAGAGAAACAAAAGCCAAGATAATAGAAATCACATCTCAAACGCACTCTTACACATCACCCCCACTACCATCTCGATCACCTTCCATTCCCCAACCTTCTAATCCACCACACGTAACCCACCCACCACCTTAAGTAGGATCAGTCTTAGCAGATCCCACTCCTAAGGACATAGACATGATGCTTAGGGCATATCAGGCCAGAATCCAAGAAGGGCCAAATGTAAAAGATCATGAAAAGTGTTACCCTAGAGTGGACCTAGATCTCGAACGAACCAAACTTTGCGCCAAGATGGTGGAATTGGCTCAAGCCATGTTTGAAGCCAGTCGCTTCTTCAATTGCTCTAACTCCACTAGAACACCATTGCATTTTGATGGTCTATTAAATAGATTGGAGAGGTTAATCGAAAAGTCTGGAAAAGGAGTCACCTCCTAGGCTCAGGAGAGGGCAAGTGATAGAATAAGCATTCCTCCCCAGGAGGCTGATGTGCCTAACTCCACTCAACCAGGCACCTCTTGTCACATAATCCTAGTAGGAGATGGTTGAACCATGCCTTAAGAGAGAGGATTAGGAAGTAATCCTCAACCATGGCTTTTGGGGCAAGTGGTTAGCCCATCGCACTCCTAACCGGGAGGTTGTGAGTTCAATTCCCAACATTGGTATTAGAGCCTAGTTGAGAAATTGGGCGAGACGGAGGTTTGCGCCTCATTTGTGGGCACTTGGAAAAAGCGCTTATCCGTGGTGAGTGTGAAACTCGCCTTGGATGAAGGCGCATGGGCATTTGGGCACCCATGCAGGTTGGGATAGGTCCAAATTTGGTCCATGTGCTGGAGTTTGAGGTTGGTGGAAGTGCTCATGCATGGAAAGTGGGTCCAAGAGTTAGAAGGGTCCACAAGTGAGCATTGAGGACAATGCTCAGTCTAAGGGGGAAGGAATGTCACATAATCCTAGTAGGAGATGGTTGAACCACGCCTTAAGAGAGAGGATTAGGACGTAATCCTCAACCATGGCTTTTGGAGCTAGTGGTTAGCCCATCACCTTTAGGTAAGAATGTTATGGCATGGTAACATGCCTTTTCTGCAAACATCAATAAGATTTAGGCATGCTTATAAGCATGTATTTGATGGACTTAGTACCATCAGAGTATTATACATAAGGCAACTTCAGTTGTTACAGGATCCCTACACATAATCCTTATGGATTTAGACCATAGGATTGCGAAGGGAAGGAGCTACACCTTCACCATTAGTAATGTGCACGAGCAATCCTATAGGTTTTAGGAAGTTGCATATAGGTACGGGAGATATATACACGATACTCTCCAAAGTAGTGAAGATCTATTTATCTTCACAAGAGTCTCACATGATGATTAGGAGACTATGGGGTATTATCAGGAATACCCAAAGAGTGACTAGTTTCACTCATGCACATCACTTGACCAAGTAGTGAAGCATTTCTACTACACTACTAAGGAAACCAAATAGATGGGATCACAGAGATGGGTTTCATGAGACAGCATCGATGGGTGCTTATGTGATTCGAGTGATGGTTAGGAAGGCCTCGCACTAGCTCTATGATTTAGAGCATAGATCCCTTAGTCAGGAATAGTTAGGGTACCCAATACATGTATGTATATTGGGATCTACAGACAGGTACTTAGACTTAGTCTTGGTACCTAGGAACAAGTTAGTTTGGAACAGAAAGGGATATCCATTGTCACATATTGACTAGAACCAAACTAACTAGTTCGAGGACATGGGACTCATTTGAGTCCACTAACATGATTTTAGGATATGGGATTCATTAGAGTCCACCTATATATTCCATTACATATATATGGAATATATATTCGGTTTAGTGTAGGTATGACACCGTAAATTGGTATGGGACGGTGGAAATGACTTCCCTTTGAGCACTCTTCTTCTATGGCCAGGGAGAAAAGGACTCATCATTCATGGCATCATGTCTCACTAGATCAGAGGAGAGCTCTTAGTAGACATCTCCTTAGGATTGGGAGTTATCCTTCATAGTTTAGGGAAGATTTATTCTTCCACTAGAGAATTTGATAGGTGATTTTATCACCATGGATATCACATACTCATTTTGATGTTTTTAGGAAGGATAGTTCCATGAGTTTCAGTGGATCGTACAGATCCATGCATAGAGTATGGTTAGCATAGATAGTTCTTAGTATGGATACACATGTGTTTATGGTATCATGTCATATCATTGCTGACCATTTTAGCAAAGGGCTTTGACCCTTGTTAGGAATTTATTTTCTCCACTCTTCACTACATACACTTTCATTAGTCAAGGGAGATTTGTTCTCCATCTTCATAGGAATATTAATGAGGGATTATGCGTTACTTATGGAAGAGAGGACTAAATAAATTCATGAGTTTCTCTTTTTAGGAAAGGAGAAAGTGGGAATTAGCTTAGAGATCAAGGAGAGATCTCACTTTAGCTCAGTGTTCTCACTTTAGCTCCTGCTCTTTGAGAGAGAAAGAAGGAAAAGAAAACATGATTTCTTCATAGAAGAAGAATAGAGTATGTTTTCCTTTAGATAGAAGAGGTGTTTGGGAAACATCTCTTAGTCTTTATTTCAGACGGAATTCATTTACTCTACTTTTAATATAAGTTTCCTTCACATGGGAGTCTCTTTCTCCACTAGTTTTGAAGGAAAACATGGAGAACTTATGTACATGTTCTCAGTTATGAGCAGAGTAAATGGATTCAATAGAATCTCTTTCAAAGGGAAAGGGAAAGTGGAATAGGTTCCATTGTTAGAGCTCTTTCCTTAGAAGAGATTGAATAGAGAGAGAGAGAGAGAGAGAGAGAGAGAGAGAGAGAGAGAGAGAGAGAGAGAGAGAGAGAGAGAGAGAGAGAGAGAGAGTTTCACTTTCTCACTTTTAGGTTGTCTAGATAGAAGTGGCATTCTATCAAAGACGGGAGATCAGTTAATCATGATGGTTAGATTGAGTCTCACATGGAGACTCTAGAGAGGAGTAGTTATGTTTCTCTAGTGATGGTCTTTGACTAGATGAGATGATCTAGTTATTGACATTAGTTAGACTGGGAGTAGAGGTATGACTCTTCTCTTTAGGGTTTATAGGAGATAGAGATATATCTAACCTATTAGGCTACCAAACTCTTAGTTGGTGTTACATCATGAGTATGATGAGTAAACATCAGTTAGGAGGTTGGGTACTTAGGGATTATTTGAATCTCAAAGGGAATGCTTTCTGCATTCATATGGCAAACTACAGGGAAGAGAAATATTAGAGTTTGCACTAGTGCCAATAGATGCTCTTCCAATAGAACTTAGTCCAATGGTAAAGGATGATAAACCACAGACTTCTTGGTTGATGGAATGTTTAGATTCCATTCCACTACCAAGAAATTCTTATATATGAGCTAGATGATGGAATTACATAGTCATAAGGTAGTTTAAAGGAAACTGTTACTTGTGAGCACACTCAAGGTTAGGAAGAACTATGGTGTTATGAGGGCAATCTATCATTTAGTCTTACATGGGTTTGGATTCATTTGTTATGGGACTTTGTTCTATTCTTCAGAGGATTCTATGGTTTATTATCTCCATTATTATATGGTCTAGCCTATAAGCTTGATACGTTGCACTTGCTTTTCATATTATTACTCCATAGAGGATACATCATATGGAGTTAGGTCATTTGGATGATGTTGTATGTTATGGGAGTGATAGTTTGAAAGTTCAGTGTACATGGGAGATAGTAGGTACCACTCAGATGGTTTCCCATCTTTGAGATGATTACACATGAGCCTTCTTAAGGGGAAGGATATGGGGAAACAATACACAGAAATGACGATGTACATTGAGTACATGGGGTTCAGGGGAGTCCGAGCACTTTCTTCTACCATTCCGGTCATTTCATCTATATTTTCGAGGACGACAATGCTTCCAAGGGGAAGGAAATGTCACAATAGGGATGCACCCCTCCTTGGGTGATGTGGCACTCATGTCACATGGCATCAAATTGGGTTTATATAATATGGTAGAAGAACTAAGATTGATTATCTCATATGAGGAATCAAAGGAAAAACTCTTGAGAGTCTCATAAGGAGAGATTTGAAGCTCGACGGTTGGGCGGTACGAAGACATCATATCTCTGTGTGTGTGAGTTCGCAAGTTCATCGGCAGTTCGCAAGTCCTAAGATGCAACATTGGTATCATACCCTAGTTGAGAAATTGGGCGAGATGGAGGTTCACGCCTCATTCGTGGGCACTTGGAAAAAGCGCTTATCCGTGGTGAGTGTGAAACTCGCCTTGGATGAAGGCGCATGGGCATTTGGGCACCCACGGAGGGTGGGATAGGTCCAAATTTGGTCCATGTGCTAGAGTTTGAGGTTGGTGGAAGCGCTCATGCATGGAAAGTGGGTCCAAGAGTTAGAAGGGCCCACAAGTGAGCATTGAGGACAATGCTTAGTCTAAGGGGGAAGGAATGTCACATAATCCTAGTAGGAGATGGTTGAACCACACCTTAAGAGAGCGGATTAGGAAGTAATCCTCAACCATGGCTTTTGGGGCAAGTGGTTAGCCCATCGCACTCCTAACCGGGAGGTCGTGAGTTCAACTCCCAACACCTCTTCTTCTATGAATCAGTATTCACCAAAATTCTTGCGAGAGATTCAAGAAGAGAAATGGGCTAAAGAAAGTGAAGATCCTCCTCTAATTGAACTTGTGGATGATGCGCACGATCAATTCGCACAAGAAATTCCTTCCATTTATGGAGAGCAAGAGAGTGCCCAATCTCATGAGAGATTAGATTTTGAGTCTAATTCGTTACAGGAACTACCCCATTTCACAGGCCCATGGAAAACTAAGTCTACTTGCATGAGAGCACCCACGATCAGGATAAGAAAGGAAGACTCAATCATACCTAGGAATACAGAGGTAGTAAAGAACACTAAAGTGCAGTGCAATCTCACTTTAGAAGAGCTACTCAATGTTAGGTCAGAACTATGGAAACATGTAGCCAATCAAATGCCAGAAGTAGCAAAACCTTGTTCCCAGGTAGGATCTCATAGAGCGGTGCCGAAAATACCCTTGGACAAGATAGGAGACATGAGTGAAGGTGAAGAAGGAAACACCTATCTTCGCATTACCCATCAGGGGTACACAACCAAGGCAATTTTGGGCTCACGTGCAAGATTTGCAATTGCTACCACTTCCGTATGGAAGCGTTGGGGCAAGCCAACACTCAGACCAATGAGAATGAAATTACAGATGGCCGATGGTCACATAGAAAGACCCTTAGGACTGCTAGAAAGGATAACTCTCACTACATGTGGTGTAGAGTTTGAACATACTTTTGCTATATGTGACTTTAGCAAGAATCAGGCCTATGAGATGATTCTGGGAAGGCCATTCATGTGATAGTTGCAAGTGGTACAAGATTGGGGGACAAATTCTTTGTATTTGAAACACTTAGGTGTTACAACCAAAGTCAATCTTAAGGATTTCTCTCATAAAGACGTGCCCCCTATTCAATGGAATCCCATCCATAGAGCCACAGATGATACGAAGTCAGTGCATTCCATAGGATCATGATCCTCATGGATGCATGAAGATACTCACTTATGGATGTGCAAAGTAGAAGTAGAAGAAGAGAAAAGAGAAAAAGCAAGAGAGGTAGTTGTGAAGGAAACTCACAAATCAATTCAAGACCCACCCTATGCACCCTTAGTATTTCCTGATGAAGAATTTGAACCTCATGGTTGTTAGTCTTCACAATAGAGCCAATCATGTGTGATCCGATTATTGAAGAATGTGAACCTAGCACTGATGCATTCGATGATGCAAGTGACTTTGAGCTAGAGTCAATTATAATGGACTCTCCTTTTGCATCAGATGAGGAATATTTCTACGAAGTAGAAGCTGTGATCCCATCTATTTTGTTTCTTTAGTAGTGTAGTAGAAATGCTTCACTACTTGGTCAAGTGATGTACATGAGTGAAACTAGTCGCTCTTTGGGTATTCCTGGTAATACCCCATAGTCTCCTAATCATCATGTGAGACTCTTGTGAAGATAAATAGATCTTCACTATTTTGGAGAGTATCATATATGTATCTCCCGTACCTATATGCAACTTCCTAAAACCTATAGGATTGCTCGTGCACATTACTAATGGTGAAGGTGTAGCTCCTTCCCTTAGCAATCCTATGTTCTAAATCCATAAGGATTATGTGTAGGGATCCTATTACTATTGAAGTTGCCTTATGTATAATACTCTGATGGTACTACGTCCATCAAATACATGCTTATAAGCATGCCTAAATCTTATTGATGTTCGCAGAAAAGGCATGTTACCATGCCATAACATTCTTACCTAAAGGCGATGGGCTAACCACTAGCTCCAAAAGCCATGGTTGAGGATTACTTCCTAATCCTCTCTCTTAAGGCGTGGTTCAACCATCTCCTACTAGGATTATGTGACATTCCTTCCCCCTTAGACTGAGCATTGTCCTCAATGCTCACTTGTGGACCCTTCTAACTCTTGGACCCACTTTCCATGCATGAGTGCTTCCATCAACCTCAAACTCCAGCACATGGACCAAATTTGGACCTATCCCACCCTCCGTGGGTGCCCAAATTCGCATGCGCCTTGATGCAAGGCGAGTTTCACACTCACCACGGATAAGCGCTTTTTCCAAGTGCCCGCGAATGAGGCGCGAACCTCCGTCTCACCCAATTTCTCAACTAGGCTCTAATACCAATGTTGGGAATTGAACTCACGACCTCTCGGTTAGGAGTGCGATGGGCTAACCACTTGCCCCAAAAGCCATGGTTGAGGATTACTTCCTAATCCTCTCTCTTAAGGCGTGGTTCAACCATCTGCTACTAGGATTATGTGACAAGAGGTGTCTGGTTGAGTGGAGTTAGGCACATAAGCTTCTTGGGGAGGAATGCTTATTCTATCACTTGCCCTCTCTTGAGCCTGGGAGGTGACTCCTTTTCCAGACTTTCCGATTAACCTCTCCAATCTATCTAATAGACCATCAAAAGGCAATGGTGTTCTAGTGGAGCTAGAGCAATTGAAGAGGCGACTGGCTTCAAACATGGCTTGAGCCAATTCCACCATCTTGGCGCAAAGTTTGGTTCGTTCGAGCTCTAGGTCCGCTCTAGGGTAACACTTTTCATGATCTTTTACATTTGGCCCTTCCTGGATTCTGGCCTGATATGCCCTAAGCATCATGTCTATGTCCTCAAGAGTGGGATCTGCTAAGACTGATCCTACTTGGGGTGGTGGGTGGGTTACGTGTGGTGGATTAGAAGGTTGGGGAATGGAAGGTGATGGAGATGGTAGTGGGGGTGATGTGTGAGAGTGCGTTTGAGATGTGATTTCTATTATCTTGGCTTTTGTTTCTCTTAGACTTTCCTCAAGTTCAATCATCTTCTCTACCCATTGCCTTTTCATACATTCTCTCCAAGCTCTTGTCCTCGTCTTATTCTAACTCTCGATCTCACTAACCTCTGAATTCTTTTGCTGGCCTAAGTCTTGGTTTTGCTTAAGTGCCTAAGCTCTCGTGATGACTTGCACTGGGGCCATGGAAGTCACACTTCCCATGGGGTCTACCATTAACCCAATAACATTGATAGGAGCGATTTTTGGCATATTGGTGGGGTTCTTGGGACACTCTTGTAACAAGTTCTCCTTTCCACAATCTGGACAAAAGCCTTGAATTGTCACAGATTGGGTTTGTGTAGGTGTCGGTAGAGGGCAATCACGAATGAGGTGATCTCCCTGACATCGGTAGCATGGCCCTCTACGGAATGGAGGTCTTATCTGCCTAGGCTGAGGTCTAGAGTTGGGGTTTGTGTACATGACATTCGCATATTCTGGCTCCCAACTAGATTCACTCAGTTCCTCATAATAGTATGACTCATTATGCTCGGGAGACTGCATGTAGTAAGCCTGTGGGCTATCAATATGGGTAGAGTCAAAACTATGATCACTTGGATCACTTTCTAAAAGCAATGGTGTCACTGGCACTAAAGCTGTATTTGGATTTTCTTCTGCAGTTGCGTACTTTACTGGAATCACATTGGCTGGAGGAGGGCGTTGTTGCGTTAGGACTGGCTGAGGTCTTTGCTGCCCTTGATAGGGTTGTTGATAGGGTTGTTGGGGCCTGCCATACTGCTGTTGTGGGTAGTGATTCTGGTATTTTCCTTGCTATGGATAAGTCTGAGGATAATTTTGTCTCACAGCTTGTTTGTTATATGGGCAGTCTTGTGCAGTGTGGTTGGTGTATCGCCTTTCTATGGTGCAGTATTGGCTGTTAGGGTTCACTTGGGGTTGAGCCATGATAGGGCAGACATTAGCCATATGGTCTCCCCCACAAGTATAACATCGTTTTCCTTGGGAAAATCTAGGAATTTGCTTGCTAGAAACACCTAATTTCTGAGCTACCTTTTCTACTAGATCCTCAATTGTTGTGGATTGTGAGGAAGCGAGGCTAGTAGAACTATCTGAATCTTTATAGATATTTGAGAGCTCTAATTCCTCCCCTAGATTATCTTCAATGTCTATACACATGCGTACACATTCTTCTATGGATCTAGGGTCCTTCAAGTACACATATGATCTCAGTTTGGTACATAACAATCCATCTAGAAATAAGGCCACTTGTTTGGCTGGAGTGGGTAACTCTGGAGCAGGGCACCTCTCTAGGTATTGCC
This sequence comes from Ceratopteris richardii, assembly GCA_020310875.1. Lineage (NCBI taxonomy): Eukaryota > Viridiplantae > Streptophyta > Polypodiopsida > Polypodiales > Pteridaceae > Ceratopteris > Ceratopteris richardii. The sequence goes on along the minus strand of CM035429.1, from coordinate 159,636,255 downwards.
TAAACCTTCTTCCTACGAGCCTCACTGTCTCTTGAGGTGTTTGTTTGAAGTTGTATATCAAGGAAAATGTGTTATGCCTAATGCCACTTTTGGAAAACTCAGTGATGAACGCTTCAAGAAGTTGGTTTATATTTCTGTACTGATCTCGGTGAAGTGGTTGAAACCAAGTCAATGCAGTGTTCTTGAGAGTTAGGCCAAAAGCATTGTATTGAGTGAACAAGTCTTCCACTTGTTCAGCTCTCAAAACTTGCCTAAACTCTGCTACATGGTCATACAGGTCTCCTATTCCATCGAAGCAATTCTTCATGGACTTAACCAATTGTGTGGGGCTTAAGGTTCTAGTGTGTTCTCTAGGCCTTGGCAAAGGGAATTCGTCTGTATTTCTTGGATTTTGTGGGTCCTTATGTCTCTCCCTGTCCATCCTATCAGTTTCAATCCTCGTTCTTTCTCTTCCCAATGGGTTAGCAAAGCTCACCTTGGGTCTATCTCTACTCCTTTCTCTTTGAGTCCCATGAGCCTGAGATGTTCCAGCTCCTTGGTGACCATAAGACACAGTGGATCGAGGTTGGGGAAAAACAAATTCCCCCTTCCATGTGTATGCGTGTCTTCCATGCTCTGAGACCATAAAAATCCTATCCGAAGCATCATCTAAGTAGGTCACTTTGCCTGGGCTATCAGGATCTTTGAATTCATAGATGGTAAGAGCTCCTACTTCATTAGGATTTTCAGGCTTATACATCCAAAAAGCCTCATGCGTCTCTCCATTCAAGAGCAAATCTATGCTCCTATTGTCCTGGGGAACCCACTCTAGAGTGATTATTCTAGTCAGAACCGACTTGCCTCTAGGGGTTTTTGGCTCCTTTCCAAAGTTCCCTTGCTCTATGTCACCTATTTCGACCTCTCACATTATGTTGCGAAATTCCTCTGTTCTTTCTGGTTGGCTAGTGACCACATACATTGTTCCTTCTTTATCAATGTAGGAACCATTTCTGAACTTGACTACAGGGTGTTCTAGTCCCATGGGCTGATCCGGGTTTTTAATTTGGACAATAGGTCTTCTCAGACCATCCTCATAGATACGAGCACTTAAGCGATTGGTCTGGATATATTCCAGTTGAGTCTTGTAGGGACCTTATGGTTTTTCTAGGTATGCCACTCCTGTGCTACCTACAGGTCTCTCCATGCTGTAAGACATCTCAGAGTCACTGGTTTCTGAGTCTAGAGCGTAGGGGTAATCACTCAACTACTGGGCCCAAGATCTGGCTGTATGGTTGACACTAGCCTCAGACGATCTAATACTTTGACGGTCTCTCCCTAGGTGTCTTCCAGATCTAAGGTTCATATGCCCTTCCAATTAACCCAATGATCCTTGTACAACCACGTTGCTGATTCTTTGATACCAATCACTTGTTCCTTTTGAATTCCTTTGTATGTGTTTTCTTGTCTTTAATTAAGCATCGTCATGAGTACTTAAGTGTGTCATACTTGATATTCTTCGTCCGCTTAGTTTAAGTTCTTTTCCCTTAAGTTGTCCCTTGACTGCAATTTAACCTATTCTTAGACTTGAGAAATTAGAGGCTCTTAGAACTTGAGTATTCCTATCGTACCCCTAGTCAATCAAGACAACTACTCCCACTTATCCTAAGCTAAGAATGGACTGAGGGGGTTGAGAGATATTCCAACCTCAAGTCATTTCTCCTTGCTACACTTGTCTGCCCAGGAAGCGCGTTCCCAAGCCTGCACACAATAGCACTTGCTTTGATTTCTCCAAAAGCTCTCGATGATCCTTTAACAATTCCAAGTTTAGCTCAACTTTTTACCTTCAATTGACAGACAATTTATTTCAGACACTTTTAATGACTCTTGTTCCCCCTTTTGTATTGCCAAAAAATTTTCTCTAGAGCTCCCTTGGTGTATCTACCCCTCAAAGGGTCAACTTCAAAATATCCTATTTGAAAATCAACGCAAAGGGATTTCATATGAAAAAGTTATGACGGTTCAGGGTTCAGGGGGTTAAAACAAACAATCAGGACCTTTCAGGAGTTTAGTGCATTTTTCTAAGGCCTTTGTAAGTGTATGAGTAATTTAGTATGCAAATATGCCCAAAACTTAGCCTAAATTTTTCAAAAAATTACCCCTTTATTTTTTGCCAAAAATGCTTCTCTATCGTGATAGATGGTGTCTGTCGCGATAGACACTGGCTGTCACGTGGGGCTTTCTGTTGCGATAGACGGGGTCTATCGTGGGATCCTAACTATCGTGATAAAGATGGGGTCTATCGTCCGTCGTGGTTTGGTCTGTCGCGATAGACGGTCTTTATCATGGGCTTCTGTCTGTCGCGATAGACAGGTGTCTGTCGTGATAGATCGAGACTGTCGTCTGTCATGGATCTGTCTATCGCGATAGACGAGGTTTATCATTTGTCATGGTTTTGGTCTATCGCGATAGATGGTGTCTCTCGCGATAGACGGTGTCTGTCGCGATAGATGCTATTTATCGCGGGGCTCTCTTTGTTGCGATAGATGGGTGTGTGTCATGATAAACGGTCTTTATCGTGGGGTGCTATCTGTCGCGATAGAAACTGTTTGTCGCGATAGACAATGTCTATCATGATAGACTGAAAAATGCAATTTTTTTTGAAACTTCTAGTGATTTGGAGTGCTCTAATGGTGTAGGTTATTGTGCCAAGCATGCATTCAAAAAATACTGAGTTTTTTTGCCTCTCGTGATAGACAGAGGTCGTCGTCCCAGGACCTGTGCAGAGTTCTATTGTACCTGTGCAAGCTGCTGGAGATGGTGGTACAGCTCAAACCTGTAGTAATAGCTCAAAAACACACAAAACAAATCGCGCACAAGCTCTCTCTCTCTCTCTCTCTCACAAGTGAAATGAGGTGGGGAGTGGAATATGACCAAAAAACTAAAATTTTTGTGAAGATGGAGATGGAGGTGGGAGATGGTGAGGATGATGATGGTGATGCAAAAACAAGAAAAAATGAAGAAAAATAAGGAAAAGAAAGGATATTATCTACGACTCCAATGTCTCAACTCTACATCTTACCATCACATGCTTGTGCTCGAAGCTCTCTCCCCGACAACGGCGCCAAATTTGGTGTCACTCTAGCACAATGGTAAGTACCAATGTGAGGAGATCCACCTCATAATTGTCAATCTCTGGAGATGTGAGGACTAGTATGAAGACTATGAGCAAGTGAAGGCACAAGTGCGTAAGTGAGAAGCACACAAACACGCACACACATACACACAGACGTGCACACAAGGCAAGAACAAAGAGAGGAACAATGGAGTTCTTTGCATTAGTCAAAAAGTCTCTTACATAAGCTCAAACCACTAACAATTGAACCTCAAAAATGAGCTTTCTATCTCTTTTTATAGTTTTTTGACTAGCTTTGGCCTTCTTGAGACCTAGTGTCCGGCCTCGTTAAAAATTAGGTTCTAAAGCTTATTTGAGGGAACAAACGAAATCTAAAAATTATGAAAATTGATATGTAGCTAATTCTAATACTCCTCAAGCTTGAGGACTCCTCGGCTTGAACAAAATGGAGTCTATTCTACCAAAAACGGGATTTACAATGTGTGTGTAGTGGTGAAAATCACTTGAGTTGAAAATAGTTTATGGAAAAAAATGATTGGCCCTTGTTGCCGTATTGTGCATGACTTCTCCTTTGTGATTGTATGCTCTTCTTATGACTTGTATGCCAACACTAAGTGAGGATTTTTCCGCTCAACTCATGTAGTCCCAATAGGAAATTACAAAGAAAGAGAGTGAATTTAAGGAAACCCAAGAAAAATGCAACCATCTCAATGAGAAAACGAGCGATTAAATTAGCAGCTCCAAGAAATTACACAAAAGTAAGAGACCGGTGAAACATAAAAGGTACGCTTGCTAAACTGTAGCAAAATTCTAGAAACAGAAATCCACATATATATGGATAAAGCCAATACGTTGAGAGGCAGAAATAAAGAATTAATAACTTCAATCCTGCTCAACCAACCTATCAAAGTTCATGCGAGTACCCAACCAGATACAACAGAGCTCAAAGCTCAACTTGAAAAGTATGTGGACTAGCTCATGCAGGAGCACGACTTACGTGAACAATGGGAAAAGAAATAAATGCATGACACCAATGAATTATAGAATAAATGGAAGGCACCATAATAAAAAATTTTGGAACATTGCAAAGAGTGTGTAAAGCAATTAGCAATGATTGGTGAATGCCTCGTGCAAAGTAATGAAGACCTAAAGGTAGCCAAAGAACAAATAAGAAACAAAGATGAACTCATTCAAAGTTTACAGGATCAGATTGCAAAGAACGAGAATATGGGGATACTAGTAATACCGAACTCGCAAACGACTACTGTGGAGAATGAGGTACAACCTCCTTCTCCCCCCATCCATAACTCACCCATACATATGGCAGAGGAGGCATCACATGCTGATAAAGATACACAAAACATTGCATAACTAAGACGAAATGAGCGGGCCCTGCAGGTGTCCTAGTTTACCACACAGTTTGAAGATACGGTAGTCAAAGTTATGAAGGAAGCAAAAATTAAGAGCAAAAATTTGGAACAAATCCTCAAGCCATTCAATATATCATATGGGTTACTAAAAGAAAAAACTAGGCACTACATCAAACGAATGATGCAAAAAGAACCAGATCAGCAATTAAACTTTAGAGTTGACACTTTTTCATATACACAAGAAGAATTTGATAAAGCTGATCCAATTTGGAGGTGCAAAGTTTTGGAGAAAAATCCTACTTTGTAAGTTCATTGGGATGATGCACCATACTTCAAGTCAATCCTTCTTTTTGTCTAGTGCCATGCACAAGACCATGGGCACAGTTTTGGGAGGCTCAGTGTCATGGCACGATTAATAATCAGTGGCTGAATTACCCACTTCTATCGAGCCCACCAAATAATTACCTATTCACTGAGGATTACATGGTGCACACAATAGAATTTTAGCTCTCCAGATATGCTAGAGCTCCAGATTTAGCCATTAAGATCACCAATAATGTAATGAGCATGCTCCTTATATTTTTGAAAGTCTTCAAGCATGTTGCATACACATTTTTAAATTATATCGGCATTAAACAAGGCACAAATGCCTTGATTTTTAATCTTTCTGTTACACCTAGCCAACTTACAATAATGGCAATATATTTAAGATTAATGTTTCTACCAAGCCCCTACATGCAAACGTTTGAAGAAGCATTTTTTATAGGCTTTTTTGAAATGGATTCTGAAATCTTTTTGAAAATGTCGTCAAACTTAAATGCTCGGCTAGTAGCATATGAACTAAGCCTTTTCACAGATCATAGACAGGCACCAAATGATGGTGTTAAATCAACTCAATGGAAAGAGTTAATGATACATGAAACCAACCTACTAAATAAAAAAGAGCAAACTGCTATCCAGACCTACTCACATCACCATTCAAAGCCTATCAGGGATGAGAGAGTTCAAGAGTTAGGAAAGTGTGGAGTGAGAAACTAGTAAATGAACAAGAAGAGGAAAACCAAAACACAAAATAGTTCAATAAAAGATCCACCCTCTACCCAAAGCCCTGCAAGGGCATGCATTAGCCTTCATCGAAAAACCAGGAAGGACTCAATGAAGGAGAACAAAGAAATAAAAGCTCAGCTCATTGGGATGCTGAAGCACAGTGAAAGGTGATTAAATATACGTCATCTTAGTCATTAAGTGCAAACAGTGAAGAGAAGTTAAAATAAGGCCCTCCCAACAATGCGAAGAACACTAGTGAAACATGAATAAATATATGTCACGATAGTTACTGGGTGCATGAAATGAAAAGAACAAACATGCTAAAAATAATGCAACAAGGCTCGAGTTATGATCAGTTCCTTGACCACTAGAAAATAACCAAAGAAGTATATACTACCTCTGAACCTATGAGGCTGCCATAGGTGCTGGCAGTGGACCACTACAAATATGCCATCAGGACAATCAGGAACTAGATCCGACAAGACAAGAAGCAAAGCCTATCAAGGAATGATAGAGACAGAGGGGGAGAGAGTTGTAGAGGAAAGAAGCAAAGACAAGCATGCCCCAAAAATTTTCAAATTTAGGCATAATTTTTCTTCTTCAAATTTGTATGAAAGACATCATGAGCCATGAATATGCACTAGAGGAGTCCTCTAGATGCATAAATCCAAAATGTTATAACATAATCCTTGTAAAATAGTAGGAATTTAGTGTTTTCCAATAAAAGTGGCGGTCACTTGTGTGAAAGGGCCATTTTTAGGGCACATGTATATAAGTCACTTGATGACTCTTTGTAAGAACTTTTTGCCATTGTGAGTAATCAAGCTAAAATTTCAAATTTGCCTCTCCTCTACTGAATATCTTCTTCTCCAAGAACTTGAGTGTGTTTCTTGCTTGAAATGTGTGTCTATGAGTTTTGTCTACCCCATCCCCTCTTGTTTATATGACTGTAATGCATGTGTGAAGCTTGGTGAGTCGTGGAGCTGAAGTAGTGTTTCCTGGCAATCACTATTTTGCTCATAACTTGAAGCACATTTGTGAGATTCAACTGAAAATACCATCATTAGATGCATCTCATAAAAAAAGGGCTTCGAAATGAACCCGCTATTCACCGTACTTGGATTTTGGAGCTGAGAGAAAAGTCTAAATTTGTGCTTACTATCATTACAAGTATCGTAACATGCACTCTCAGAGAAATAGAGAGTAGGAGAGGTAGTTGAACTGAGTTGCATGCATTGTAGCATTGTCTCTTCACTTACCATCTTGTGTGCACATGTCTTCATACACTCGATATGTCTAATTTCATGGATGGATAATTAAACATGTATTAATCCACCACTATATGCACTTGTGGGGCAATTGAGGTATAGTCTCAATTGGAACAAGTCCCTAAGGCTCTACAATTTAGGTACACAAGCTACACGCACATAACCGGATGTTACAAGAGCACTCAGCCGAGTTACAAGAAAGAATAACAACAGTCGAGGAAGACAATGAAAGTCTACAAACATAGTTTCATACGTCACAGGAGGCCCATAGCACATTGGAAGCAAAGTTGTAGAACATAGATGCAGAAGCCATGCAACAAGTCGAAGGTCGTCTGCGAATAGAGATGGAATGCAACTCTAAACTCTAATGCAACATGGCACTATTAAGAAGGCATCTCACAGTAGATCAAGAGGAAAATAAATGGTTGCAACTTTAAAATAAAGAAAATCTCAAAGCAACCATAGAAAGGAACCCATATGTCCATCAAAGTTTCAAGTTGTGCCATGTGAGAACATCAAAATTATCCTAGAGGATTATGCTAACCTGCTTGAGGCCCATGACAGATTATTACAAGAACTGGATCAACTATTGCAGCAAAGAAAGTTAGACACTACAGCTGCCTCGCGTATCACCACATCAACCTCTCCTACCAACACTAACTCACCCTTGTTAATGGAACTACAAAAATAGGTTAGAGAGTTGCAAACTAGGCTATTTTAATATGAAAGACCACCTTCCCCATCGAGGCTCCAGTTGAAGAAGAAACTGTCTTCATCCCTGTGCAACAAATGTTTGAGGATGACTATGAACCGCAGCCTATTCCTGGTGGGCAAATTACTAAAGAAGGCCAAGATACATTTCAAGATCCATGACCACCTTGGTTGAAATAGTTGGAAGACATTGGATGCACTCATGAGGATCGTAGAGTGGTGCAAAATCAATCTATGCATGTCATCAAAGAAATGGTACTGCAATCCAATTACTTCCGACATTTGGCACCTAGATGACTCATTACAACCTTTGAGCTCTAGTACATGCCATACTTTGTAATGCTTGTAGATTATAATGAATAAATAAAGAGAGTCATGGGGAAGACCCCAACCTTCGCAACCCAATTCCTTCTCGAAGACTTACCACCAGAACTGCAAAAAGGTAAAATTTATCAACCGTATTGGTGGCAAACACTCCTAGAAATGTATCTAGAAATGTTGCACACCTGGAACAATGGTCCAATACATCTTCTCTACAATCCATGCTATGGACCCGTTCCAAGGCACAGATCATGTAAAGCATTCAACATCAAAGTACAAAATAATGCACAATGCAAGGAGTGGCTAAACTACCCATACATCGTGCCACCGTAGGGACCACCTTCAATTGCTTATATGATAGCCACTTTACACCACTTGATCCCTCGGGTGAAGCCAATGCAAAATTTCACGGTGTAAATGATGCTGAAGATTTTAGATATGATGCAGATTGTTCTCAAGACTTTTCAAAATATGTAGGCACCACAAATAGCTCTACCGGGCTTCACAAATGGAAACTATGATTTGGAGTACGACATGAGTATAACCCCAAGCAACCAAATATCCCTAGTTCCATCAATTGGGAGGCATTGCAAGTTGATCTAGCAAGAGGATTAAGGCTCCACGAACATGAGTTGGCCACTGATGTCATCCAATACTACATTGACCACCCTATAGCACAAAGGTCATCCAATAGAAGCTAGAGAGGGGGGTGTTAGAAATGTGAGTAGACAAGAGGGTTAAAAGAAGGAGCTAGAAGGATTAAGGAAAAGGAGACATTATGCAGATCCGGTTAAGAAGATGCCTAATCAATTTTTTCATAACTCAAAAGTGATTTTTATCACTACACCAACATTGTAAATACCATTTTTGGTAGATTAGAATCTATTTTGTTCAAGCCAAGGAGTTCTTGAGCTTGAGGAGTACTTGAAGTAGTCACATATCAATTTTCCTAATTTTTAGATTCCGTTTGAGCCCTCAAATAAGCCGTGGAACCTAATTTTTAACTAGGCCAGACATTAGGTCATTTTTGAGGTTATCTTGTTAGAGATTTGAGCTTTTCTAAGAGACTTCTTGAGTAATACAAAGAACTCCATTGTTCCACTCATTGTTCCTGCTTTGTGAGTGTGTGTGTGTACATGTCTGCATGCTAGTGTGCTTCTCACTCATGCACTTGTGGCCTTCACTTGCTCTTGGTCATCATACCAGTCATCACGTCCCCACGGATTGAAATTTATGAGGTGGATCTCCTCATGTAGGTACTTGCCATTGTGCTAGAGTGATAGAGACATTATTACCTGTGGCAAAAATGCCTACAATTAGACTACTCATGAGTGTTGCATCTTCCAAAAATGGGAAGATATATCAAATGAATGTTAAAAATTCTTTTCTAAATGGTTGGATTTCATAGGAGGTATACATGGGTCAACCTCTTGGATTTGAAGATCAATCATATTGAGAATATGTATGTAGGTTAAGGAAAGCCTTGTATGGCTTGAAGCAAGCTTCTAGAGCTTGGAATCATAGACTTATCACTTACTTGCAGGATAAAGGTTTTATGGTAAGCAAGGCAGATCCTTCCCTCTTCATTAAGAGGAACCACTCAGAGGTCATATAGCTCTGTGTATATGTGGATGACATAATCATTACTAGTAATGATGCAGATTGAATCAAGAGGATCAAAGCCCAAATGAAAGAAGAGTTCAAGATCAGAGACCTTGGACTTCTCACATACTTCCTAGGTTTGGAAGTAGTATATACAAAGAAAGGTATGTTCCTAACTCAGAGAAAGTACATTGGAGATATGCTTACCAAATTCAAGATGGAAAATACAAAGGTTGTAGGTACACCCATGGAGGAAAATCTGAAGCTAAGTGCTCATGAAGGTGATCAAATTCAAACTTAGAACATGTGTATAAATACACATATTTTTAGTCACAGGATAAGTGAGCCATTCTGAGAGGTATTGAGCTACTTTTGTGAGCATACATTGAGCTCATTGCATGTATGCATAGTCCATTACACTTCCCTTATATCATATGTTCATTATTATATACATTGTGATACATCAATTCAAGTTCATCTTTGTCTACTATTCTTCTGCAACATCTTTATCATATCAATGATTTTGTGGAATCAATTTCACTGTGTGTACTCCATCATTTGTTGTACTTTAACTTGGTTAAATTAGAGTAAAGTGTCCACTACTTGCATATCAATGTCATCACATTCAATTAAGAGGAACTTGAGATATGAATCATAGAAAGTGACAGTGTCTGCACACCTTCTAGATCCTGAAATGTCAGGATGACCCCCTTGACTTGTTAGAATCTTTTCTCAGTGTATGGTGTGGATAAATTGATCAGTTAACTTGCTTTATTTATCTAAACACTCTAATTAGATGTGTGAAAAAGATCTCTGATCAATTCATACTAGAGTGTGAGCTCTGAGCAAATTATTGAGCACTTCTATTCCTAAATAGAAGGTTTCTTCAGATTTCTAGTACATGCAAGTTATCTGTTTTTATGAAAACTTTTGGGAATGATGCTTCAAGACATGCAGTGGTTCCAAATGCATTATTGTGAAGCTAAAGGAGTCTACTAAGCATCGCTAGAGACATGGCAAGTGTAGAGCAGGTTTTGTGCAGCACTAGCTCATTTTTGGGACCTACCTATCCATCTCCTCACACTAATAAGGTTGAAGGCTTGGTCACTTCTATAGACAATTTGCAACATCTCCTTCATGATACTTTGTCACAACTTAGTTTCTCTCTGTGCACTCTCTCTGCATACTTTTTCACCTCCTTTGCTCTCTCTTTATCTACCTATCTATCTCTCTCTCTCTCCAACTTTTCCTCTCTGCACACTATCCAAGTGTCTATGGCTTGCTCTCTCTTGCTCCCGTAGTCTAGTGTATGATCTTTCTCTCTTAGTATATCTCCAAGAATAATGCCCTTTCTTGTGTTGATTCCTCTAATGTATGTCGCTTCAACTACTTTCCTATCTTGATGCTTGTTGAGATATCAAACTCAACATGTGATGATCCAGGATGACACATATCACTTTTTCATTTCTCTAACATGTATAGTAGTCATGCCGGTATATTTCATGGATACTTCGTTGAGCTTTACTAGATTTATCTACCGAGAGTGATGGCACATTGGTTTCTTGCATCGTCACTCATTCGTGAACATTAGGATTTTCCTTATGTACTGTTCTTTATATATTGCATTTGTTGTATTGTTGTTTTAGGTCATTCTTGTACATTCCTTTTATGTAATAGATGAAGAAGAAGAAGATCATTCTTTCTTGCCTCAATTTGTGTGTGATCCTCTTTGATTATGAGAGTGTGTGTGTGTGAGCTCTCTTTTTTATCTCCTTCCTCGTGAGATGGTATCAAAGCAGTGTGGCTATAGAGAGCTCATGGAGAAGGCCAATGGTGAAGAGTACACGAGAAGGCATGGAGGAAGTGTGATTCACAAATGAACTCAGATTGCTACAAAAATTGGTGTGAAGGTAGAAGCCATCTTGATCTCCGTTTGGAGCCTACAGCATGGTCCCCATAGAAAATCCAGGTCAGTTTTCAAAACTATAACTTGCGTCCTATTCAAAACAAGTAAATATTCGAGACTCATAATTTCAAGCGATTTCGTGTACTATTGATACATGAAAACTATGTTTTTCTGAGATTGAATTGTCATGTCAAAGTCCAATAGTGTTCAAGCAAAGGTATTGCTTGTAGTGTTTTTGCAGTGTTGTGAATTACAGCAGAAATTGTAGAGCCGGATGGAATGAGTCAGCTTATGAGCGAGAAACTAGATAAGAACAACTTCCGTGCTTGGAGATTCGGAATGAGGAATTTTCTGATAGGAAAATGCTACTGGAAGTACATCAAAGGAGAGAACAAAAGTGCTCCATAGTTACTAGAGAGGAATCGGATTGAGGGCTAGTTAAGAGCATATGAAGAACGGATTCAAGGAGGACAAAAGGTAATGAATTGGCTATCTGTTAGCATATAGGATAGCATGATTGGGCACATATAGGATGCCAAGACTTCGAGAGAGGCTTGGAATAGTTTGGTCACATTGTATGAGACCAATACAAAGGCATAAAAATTGCAACTCAAGGACAAGCTGCATACACTAGAGAAAAAGGTCATGTTGGTAAGTGACTACACCTTGAAAATAAAAAGTGTATGTGAGTCACTTGTATCTGTTGGTGTGAATTTGGATGATGAGGATAAGGGGGAAGAGTGCCTTCATGGTTTAGGAGTTGCATATAAGTAGTTCAGAACATCTATTGAGACCAGGGGAAATATTTTGAATTTTGTTGATCTGGTATCCATGCTGATCATTGAAGAAAAGAATCTTGATAAGGACTCAAACTCCCAGGGTAAACCTAGTTTTGAGCAGGTATTCTGCTATGGCAGAGGAAGAGGTAGAGGTTTCGGAAGTGGAAGAGAAAACAATAACCAAGATCAGTTTGTACCTGATTTTAAGAAGTTTATGCTTTGTTTCATTCCAAAAAAACAAAAGTAACGAATAAATAAAGAAGCAATACATTAAGGGTTGTTACAAAGTGAAAAAGAAAAATAAAGAAAAAGAAAAAGAAAGTATTCATGACTTAGATATGGTCTCAAAGCCATTTTTAAGAATTATTATGTAGGTTATACGAGTTGGAGCTAGTGGTTTTTTTGGTAGGTGTAATATAGGAGTAAATCATAAGAACATTTATATAAAATAACAACTCATTTTGAAATGAGCTGATAGGAAAGATTGCTATTAGAAAGCCTAAATCATTTCTACAAGAGTAGGTTGACTTATTTTTTATGGTAGTATGCTAAAGGAACGAGTTTTCAATCATAACTTTCGTACTTTAAAGTCATCTTTATTTTTGTTTAGAACCTATATTTTCGTATGAAAATTATGTTTTGAAATTCCAAAAGAAAAAAATTGAAATAAAAACTATAAACTATTTTAAAAAGAATCTTGATGCATTTCTATCTGACTTTGCAGGTTTGGCCCATTGAAAACAATGTGCAAATTTAGTGCAGGTGAATGTCGAAAAAATTCTCTCTCTGTTACTTAATGAGAGATGGCAAAAATGCTATGTTCAAGAGTTTTTAGCTCTCTTCTCTTTCATATTGAAAGTTTTGAAATGATAAGTATTTAATGAGATCATTTGTAAGTTATCAAGATTCACTTCACTTGGTTGTGATAATCTGGGGAAAAACATGCACTGAGAAGAGTTGATGAAGATCTATCCTTTGAAGGTACTTACAAAATAAAGATAAAGAAAATTTTTAAAGAGTGATGTGTACATGTAAATATGTGTGCACACCCAATTTTGTGTGTTAACTTGTGCACGTGAACCTAAGTTTTGTGTGTATAAATGTGCGCATGTGATTTTGTGACCAAGATGTGTATACTAATATGTGTTTATGCACGTGTGTTTATGTATCTATATGTGTGTATGTGCACAATACTACATGTTTATGTATCTATATGTGTGTATGTGCCCAACCGCCAAGCTTCAAATCTCTCCTTATGAGACTCTCGAGAGTTTTTCCTTTGATTCCTCATCTGAGATAATCATATCTTAGTTCTTCCACCATATTATATAAACCCAATTTGATGCCATGTGACATGAGTGCCACATCACCTAAGGAGGGGTGCATCCCTATTGTGACATTTCCTTCCCCTTGGAAGCATTTTCGTCCTCGAAAATATAGATGAAATGACCGTAATGGTAGAAGAAAGTGCTCGGACTCCCCTGAACCCCATGTACTCAATGTACATCGTCATCTCTGTGTATTGTTTCCCCATATCCTTCCCCTTAAGAAGGCTCATGTGTAATCATCTCAAAGATGGGAAACGATCTGAGTGGTACCTACTATCTCCCATGTACACTGAACTTTCAAACTATCACTCCCATAACATACAACATCATCCAAATGACCTAAGTCCATATGATGTATCCTCTATGGAGTAATAATATGAAAAGCAAGTGCAACGTGTCAAGCTTATAGGCTAGACCATATAATAATGGAGATAATAAACCATAGAATCCTCTGAAATATATAACAAAGTCCCATAACAAATGAATCCAAATCCATGTAAGACTAAATGATAGATTGCCCTCATAACACCCTAGTTCTTCCTAACCTTGAGTGTGCTCACAAGTAACAGTTTCCTTTTAACTACCTTGTGACTATGCAATTCCATCATCTAGCTCATATATAAGAATTTCTTGGTAGTGGAATGGAATCTCTACATTCCATCAACCAAGAAGTCTGTGGTTTGTCATCCTTTACCATTGGACTAAGTTCTATTGGAAGAGCATCTATTGGCACTAGTGCAAACTCTAATAGTTCTCTTCCCTATAGTTTGCCATATGAATGCAGAAAGCATTCCCTTTGAGATTCAAATAATCCCTAAGTACCCATCCTCCTAACTGATGTTCACTCATCATACTCATGATGTAACACCAACTAAGAGTTTGGTAGCCTAATAGGTTAGATATATCTCTGTCTCCTATAAACCCTAAAGAGAAGAGTCATATCTCTACTCCCAGTCTAACTAATGCCAATAACTAGATCATCTCATCTAGTCAAAGACCATCACTAGAGTAACATAACTACTCCTCTCTAGAGTCTCCATGTGAGACTCAATCTAACCATCATGATTAACTGATCTCCCGTCTTTGATAGAATGCCACTTCTATCTAGACAACCTAAAAGTGAGAAAGTGAAACTCTCTCTCTCTCTCTCTATTCAATCTCTTCTAAGGAAAGAGCTCTAACAGTGGAACCTATTCCACTTTCCCTTTCCCTTTGAAAGAGATTCTGTTGAATCCATTTACTCTGCTCATAACTGAGAACATGTACATAAGTTCTCCATGTTTTCCTTCAAAACTAGTGGAGAAAGAGACTCCCATGTGAAGGAAACTTATATTAAAAGTAGAGTAAATGAATTCCGTCTGAAATAAAGACTAAGAGATGTTTCCCAAACACCTCTTCTATCTAAAGGAAAACATACTCTATTCTTCTTCTATGAAGAAATCATGTTTTCCTTTCCTTCTTTCTCTCTCAAAGAGCAGGAGCTAAAGTGAGAACATTGAGCTAAAGTGAGAACACTGAGCTAAAGTGAGATCTCTCCTTGATCTCTAAGCTAATTCCCACTTTCTCCTTTCCTTAAAAGAGAAACTCATGAATTTATTTAGTCCTCTCTTCAATAAGTAATGCATAATCCCTCATTAATATTCCTATGAAGATGGAGAACAAATCTCCCCTGACTAATGAAAGTGTATGTAGTGAAGAGTGGAGAAAATAAATTCCTAACAAGGGTCAAAGCCCTTTGCTAAAATGGTCAGCAATGATATGACATGATACCATAAACACATGTGTATCCATACTAAGAGCTATCTATGCTAACCATACTCTATGCATGGATCTGTACGATCCCCTGAAACTCATGGAACTATCCTTCCTAAAAACATCAAAATGAGTATGTGATATCCATGGTGATAAAATCACCTATCAAATTCTCTAGTGGAAGAATAAATCTTCCTTAAACTATGAAGGATAACTCCCAATCCTAAGGAGATGTCTACTAAGAGCTCTCCTCTGATCTAGTGAGACATGATGCCATGAATGATGAGTCCTTTTCTCCCTGGCCATAGAAGAAGAGTGCTCAAAGGGAAGTCATTTCCACCGTCCCATACCAATTTACGGTGTCATACCTACACTAAACCGAATATATATTCCATATATATGTAATGGAATATATAGGTGGACTCTAATGAATCCCATATCCTAAAATCATGTTAGTGGACTCAAATGAGTCCCATGTCCTCGAACTAGTTAGTTTGGTTCTAGTCAATATGTGACAATGGATATCCCTTTCTGTTCCAAACTAACTTGTTCCTAGGTACCAAGACTAAGTCTAAGTACCTGTCTGTAGATCCCAATATACATACATGTATTGGGTACCCTAACTATTCCTGACTAAGGGATCTATGCTCTAAATCATAGAGCTAGTGCGAGGCCTTCCTAACCATCACTCGAATCACATAAGCACCCATCGATGCTGTCTCATGAAACCCATCTCTGTTATCCCATCTATTTGGTTTCCTTAGTAGTGTAGTAGAAATGCTTCACTACTTGGTCAAGTGATGTGCATGAGTGAAACTAGTCACTCTTTGGGTATTCCTGATAATACCCCATAGTCTCCTAATCATCATGTGAGACTCTTGTGAAGATAAATAGATCTTCACTACTTTGGAGAGTATCGTGTATATATCTCCCGTACCTATATGCAACTTCCTAAAACCTATAGGATTGCTCGTGCACATTACTAATGGTGAAGGTGTAGCTCCTTCCCTTCGCAATCCTATGGTCTAAATCCATAAGGATTATGTGTAGGGATCCTGTAACAACTGAAGTTGTCTTATGTATAATACTCTGATGGTACTAAGTCCATCAAATACATGCTTATAAGCATGCCTAAATCTTATTGATGTTTGCAGAAAAGGCATGTTACCATGCCATAACATTCTTACCTAAAGGTGATGGGCTAACCACTAGCTCCAAAAGCCATGGTTGAGGATTACGTCCTAATCCTCTCTCTTAAGGCGTGGTTCAACCATCTCCTACTAGGATTATGTGACATTCCTTCCCCCTTAGACTGAGCATTGTCCTCAATGCTCACTTGTGGACCCTTCTAACTCTTGGACCCACTTTCCATGCATGAGCACTTCCACCAACCTCAAACTCCAGCACATGGACCAAATTTGGACCTATCCCAACCTGCATGGGTGCCCAAATGCCCATGCGCCTTCATCCAAGGCGAGTTTCACACTCACCACGGATAAACGCTTTTTCCAAGTGCCCACAAATGAGGCGCAAACCTCCGTCTCGCCCAATTTCTCAACTAGGCTCTAATACCAATGTTGGGAATTGAACTCACAACCTCCCGGTTAGGAGTGCGATGGGCTAACCACTTGCCCCAAAAGCCATGGTTGAGGATTACTTCCTAATCCTCTCTCTTAAGGCATGGTTCAACCATCTCCTACTAGGATTATGTGACAAGAGGTGCCTGGTTGAGTGGAGTTAGGCACATCAGCCTCCTGGGGAGGAATGCTTATTCTATCACTTGCCCTCTCCTGAGCCTAGGAGGTGACTCCTTTTCCAGACTTTTCGATTAACCTCTCCAATCTATTTAATAGACCATCAAAATGCAATGGTGTTCTAGTGGAGTTAGAGCAATTGAAGAAGCGACTGGCTTCAAACATGGCTTGAGCCAATTCCACCATCTTGGCGCAAAGTTTGGTTCGTTCGAGATCTAGGTCCACTCTAGGGTAACACTTTTCATGATCTTTTACATTTGGCCCTTCTTGGATTCTGGCCTGATATGCCCTAAGCATCATGTCTATGTCCTTAGGAGTGGGATCTGCTAAGACTGATCCTACTTAAGGTGGTGGGTGGGTTACGTGTGGTGGATTAGAAGGTTGGGGAATGGAAGGTGATCGAGATGGTAGTGGGGGTGATGTGTAAGAGTGCGTTTGAGATGTGATTTCTATTATCTTGGCTTTTGTTTCTCTTAGACTTTCCTCAAGTTCAATCATCTTCTCTACCCATTGCCTTTTCATACATTCTCTCCAAGCTCTTGTCCTCTTCTTATTCTGACTCTCGGCCTCGCTAACCTCTGAATTCTTTTGCTAGCCTAAGTCTTGGTTTTGCTTAAGTGCCTAAGCTCTCGTGATGACTTGCATCGGGGCCATGGAATTCACACTTCCCCTGGGGTCTACCACTAACCCAATAACATTGATAGGAGTGATTTTTGGCATGTTGGTGGAGTTCTTGGGACACTCTCATAACAACTGCTCCTTTCCACAATCTGGACAAAAGCCTTGAATTGTCACAGATTGGGTTTGTGTAGGTGTCGATAGAGGGCAATCACGAATGAGGTGATCTCCCTGACATCGGTAGCATGGCCCTTTAGGGAATGGAGGTCTTATCTGCCTAGGCTGAGGTCTAGAGTTGGGGTTTGTGTACATGACATTCGCATATTCTGGCTCCCAACTAGATTCCCTCAGTTCCTCATAATAGTATGACTCATTATGCTCGGGAGACTACGTGTAGTAAGACTATGGGCTATCAATATGGGTAGAGTCAAAACTATGATCACTTGGATCACTTTCTAAAAGCAATGGTGTCACTGGCACTAAAGCTCTATTTGGATGGCACATTCGCTCACATATTTTTCCCTTATTTTTAGATTTATTCTTCAAAGTGTATATAAATTTTTCACTCACGTATGCTCACGTTTAGCCTCTTTTTCAAGCCAAGTTAAGATAATGGTTATTTTGAAATCCTTCAATTCATACACATTTGAAATTCAATCACACGAAAATGTTTAGCTTTATTTTCATACTTGCATTATTGAAAAAATTAAAAAACAATGAGTTGCGTAATTGCACTTTCTATTTTTCCTAAATTAATTGCATTTCTATATTTCACATCGAAGCATAAAAAGAGTTTCAAATTCCTTGCGTTTTTGTATTGCACTTCAAAGCATAAAAAGCATTTCAAATTGCTTAAATTTTTGTATTGCGCATCAAAGCATAAAAAGAGTTTCAAGTTTTTACATCACATACTTGCATTTAACAAAATTATCACAAACTCATTGTTCTTTTTTTGTTTGCATTCCAATAAGAATTGACCACTATTTACACTAGCATAAAATATTAGTGAGCGATGGGTACAAAGGGAAAAATGAATCTCGAGATATATTCTACACTATGAACATTGAAAAGAAAGGGTCTAAAGTAGTTCAATCAGTCCTTAATGAGAAAGGAAACTTCATAGGTACTCATATCAATGAATATTTGCATACTTTTGAAGAGCATGCTCAACTTCATGGACTAATTGAAACTTTGATGAGCACATATTTTGAAACAATTAAAAAAGGACCAGGTATGTCTGCATATACATTTGATCGCAAACAATTATTTGACCTTAGAAGATCCACCCCTAGAGTGACACCTAGAAAATCAAATACGTTTGAGAAGCGACCTCTAGGATGTTTCTAGTGCGATCAATACAGTCATCTGGTTTGGATTGTAGGGCATATGAAGATAAAAATAGACATAAACTAGTAACTGAATATGAAAGAAAAATTTGTAAATATGAAGACCAATCATCTTTACATTTGAATGTAGGGAAAGGCAAGCTGAAGGAATACTTTGAACAGGTAAAAATTAAACCAAAACCATACAAAAAAATTCAAAAAATATGGAAACCAAAAAGATATGGCAACAAGTTATCTAATGAACAAAAGAGTATGCTACCAATTGAAAATCAAGATAAACTTATGGAAGAAAACAGAAGTGGACAAATAAAAGTAGAAATACTCCTTGCATTGAAGCTTCCAATAAGGCTGAAGGCTTGGTCACTTCTAATATTGACCTGCAACACCTCCTCGATGATACTTCATCACACCTTAGTTGCTCTTTGCACACTCTCTCTGCATACTTTTTCACCTCCATTGCACAATTTATCTCTCTCTCTCTCTCTCTCTCTCTCTCTCTCTCTCTCTCTCTCTTTGTGTGTGTGTGTGCACTTTTCCTCTCTACGCCCTGTTCATCTGTGTGTGGCTTGCTCTCTCTTGCTCTCCTAGTGTAGTGTATGATCTTGCTCTCTTAGTCTATCTCCAAAAATAATGCCCTTTGTTGTGTCCATTGCTCTTACATACATCACATCAACTACTTTTCTATCTTGATGCTTTCTTTGTTGTCCGAAGAACCTTCTCATGTAAAGACCAACAACTCCCTAGTTTAGGAAAAACAAAAATTAAAATGGGAGCCACACATAAGCTCTTGTGTGCCATCCTCAATTTTTATCTTTTCCACTTTTGACCTTAGTTTCCACAAAATGTATGCATCAAGGATTCACTTGGACCTTTTATAACACTTAAAAAGCCCTTAAAACCCTTCAAAAATATCTTTTTGTAACCCACATTTAACTTTTCTTGCAAGATCATTGTTAAAAAACTATTTGAGTACTACTTGTAGACCCATGTCCTTGGCCACTTGTGCACCACCTGTGCACCACTTTGCCAAGTCACCACTTTGATAGGCTCAACACTTTTTATATAATTTTTAGGTTACAACCAAGTTTCAACAAAAAGACCAACAAAAGAATACTTTTGCTATTAAGGGGGATATATGCATTCAAGGTTCTGCCATTTGGTCTAAATGATGTCCCTAGAGGTTTCAAGAGACTAATGTATCACGTCTTCAAAGAAATTCCTTAGGAAGTCTTTGGAGGTGTATGTGGATGTGTGCATACTCTACAAAAAGACCTAATTATATCCCAATGTTGGAGAAATTTTTTTCTGAATACAAACAATATAGAGTGTCATTAAATCTCATGAAATGTATCTTCATGGTGAGACAAGGGAAGATCTTGGGACACATTGTCTGAAAGAATAGAATTTCAATAGATTATGTCAAGATCAAAGCTATTGTTAACCTACCAAATCCTAGGAATATCAAAGAAGTCTAGGCTTTGAAAGGGTAGATTCGATACTATCACAAGTTTATCCATATATGCAATGATAACAAGGCCACTATATATTTTATCACTACATTTGAATGGCCTAAAGAGTGTGGCAAAGCGCTCGAAGAATTGATGCATAAACTTGTCGTAGCTCCCATCTTAAAAGTCCTAGAGTGGAATACGATCTTCCACATGAATGTTAATGCATCCAAGTATGCCATAAATTGTATTTTAGTGCAGCGTACAAACAAAGTTGAGCTACAATTTCCCATTGTCTACACTGCTCGACAACTCAACAATGTATATCTGAATTACACGACCAAGTGAGAAGGCTTACAAATGATTTACGTTGTGAAAACAATTAGGTATTATTTTTTCGCAAATAAGCTTAAGTATTTTGTAGACTATCAAGCCCTTCTCTATCTCGTTGTCAGAGAGAAGGGGGGTCATGGTGGGATCAGGCCCTCAGCTATCCTCATCTTGATGAGTGGCGTTTCCATGTTAGGCACCTTCCTAGGGATAGTCGAATGAGCTCCGCCTACACTTTAGGGGGAGCAACGAAGCACACAAACGCAGGAGTAGGATGTTGTGGATGGATGCGATCAAAGGGGTCGAAGTCACGAGTGGTTGGGGTAGGAGTACTCATGAATGAATGACATCGTGGTCGTGGAAGAAGAATTAACATCAACAATCAACTCATACTCATGAGTGGAAAACACAATGTTGCCATCCATGGGTGTGTGACAATGTACAATGTATGGATTAAGTCACTCGTAAATCGAAAAGTGATTCCTGATACAAGCTCAATAAATACAAAGTAAGGATCTTTAGAGAGGAAAAGATCGATGGAATAACTTTGAATACACAGCTTTTCATTCTCTTCTATAGGCAGGAAGAAATCTTCATTTTTTACTTCTTTACATATCTTCGATCACTCAAAAATACATTGGAAAAAAAAAAAAATCATTAGTACAGTTTAAATTTTTTTTTAAAATCACTCAAAGAGGAAAAATAATGCCTTAATTCTTTCTTTTATTTATTATATTTTGATTTGATTTTGATTTTCCTTCTAAGTTTTCTTTTATTTTTTTATATTTTCCTATTTTTCTATTTCTAATTTCTTTTATTTATTACAAAATTCTATTTTCGCTACTTTCTCTTAAGTTCGTTTAATTATATCTGACTTTGTTTGTTTTACTTATATTTCTAGCTTTTATTTAATTTACTTACATATTTTCTTTTTAATTAATTCCTAAATCTCGTTTTTTATTTATTTACTTACATTGATCCCTAAACTAACTATTAACTGTTAAATTGAAATTGTTCGTTCTAATTTCTTTTAGTTATAAATTAATTAATTGATTAATAACACAATATATTAAATCAATAAACGAACAAAAAAATCGAATCTCTCTCTCTCTCTCTCTCTCTCTCTCTCTCTCTCTCTCTCTCGTCTCCGTACCCATTTGCACGTGCTAATGACTTCTCATTCAATGTAAGTTGAAGTTTTCAGGTATGATAGGTAGCATTTTGAATCGTCAAAGCCAGATAAACGGAGTTGAATTAATTGGTAGCAGTTGCATCAGTTCATTGGCCTTAGAATGATTGGAGTTTCCAAAGTGCAATGCCGGAAGATAGCAGATTCATTCCCTTTCTCATGATTTCAAGTAATAGAGAAAGTCAAAGAAAAGGTTTTCGATTTGTTGTATATCAAACTATGGACTTTAATTTTTGAAGCAAGAAATGTGATTCACCCATTACACTAAATCTCTTTTTAAGTCATGATAATGTTTTCCGCACCGTATTTGACTTTTGGCAACAAGAGAATGACCTTTCAAGTCACTACTACAAGAATCGAGCACGTGAGTTCAAAAAAAAAAAGGAAGTATGTTTTATCCATTTCAATACGAGCATTTATGAATGAAAATCTTTGTCCAAAGAAGACAATCGAGTTCTATAAAAAAAGAATGTATCTCAAAAGACAATCCCTAAAAAAAATGTATCTCAAAAGACAATCCCTAACACAAAGTAAAAGACAATCTATTTTGTCTAACACAGAGTAAAAGACCAACCAAAACTCTCATTCAAGGCAAAGAAGTTTGTCATCGACAAAGAATTTTGTCATCGGTAGATTTAGCATATAACAAAATCTCATCAAAACCAAAGTTCTGGCATATGACAGTTATGCGTTGTTCAATCAAAACTTTGCACCATTAAAACAATGCATACATACTTTATATATTTCTTACATGCAGAATATGTGTGAGGATAGTATATCAATCCAATCACTATAACATATCAGGGGCATATCGACACCTATACCAACGCAAATACAGGGCATTATTTTTGCCTCGACATCGATATAAGTGTCAGTATGCTTGCTGGTACTATATCATCGGTATAACCGTCGGTATGGTCATCAGTATAAGCGTCGGTATTTCCTTGGATATATCGGTGCTTATATCGATGACCAAATCTAGAAAAAAAAAATATTGAGCAAAGTGTGTTGTCTCTTGCTGCACCAACATTGCCATAAGGTTGCGTAGCAAAAGACAATACACTCTACCTAGAAAAAACCGAGTACATGTAATATATACTTCAGTGGTTGTTGACGTAGTGTTTAAAAATCCGGCAATCAAAACATGATTTGATAAAGTAAAACTCTATCATACATGAAAGAGATGAGCATAATGAACCATGAACCATGTACAAAAGTGTGATAAAGAGATATATATTCCATGAATGAACCATGTATCAAAGTATGGCAAACCATTGACATATATGAGCCAAATATAAAATGTGGCAAAGCATTGCCATATAGGAATCAAATATAAAATTATGATACACCATTGCCATATATGAGTGTAATACAAAATTGTGGCAAAGCACTGCTATACATATGTCCAAAGGAATCAAACCCTTTATACCTGCAGTCTTGCAATAAAGCATATGCGTAAAATGAGAAAATTGACATGATATTTATGAACAACAACTAAAAACACCAAACCAAGTTTAAAAGCTTACCTCATCGTTGATGCTCCCATGAAATGATCGCACCGCATCCCTCCAAGTCCTCTAACAGTGCAGCCAATCCATGGTGATATCCATAAGCCTCCTCGGTTCGCGTCAGAGAACGATCCACTACCAACTCCTACAATAAATATGCAAAACATTAGATGAACATATATGAGGTACTGAACACAAGCAAATTCAATAATCAAAATGATACTTACAAACTCGTAATGCATAGTGTCGTATCCGCCACTACCCAAATATGATAATTCGACCGTATCTAGATGTGTGGCCACCGCATCTCATTGCTGACAATATCGGTTAGGAGTATGTTGTTGCACATCATGAATCAATTCCAACTCCTCGGCATCTAACCATTTACAAGCTTCAGTAATCCACCTCTAAAAGCATCATGAGCCTCGAACTACTGATGGGACATCACCTCACGTGTTGTCTGTTGAATGCACTCTGAGCTAACAATAGGATGCCCAGGTATTGGCCGGTACTCTTGATAGATTGACTCTGTGATATAATTTTTGAAATCTTTATCTTGTTCACTCCATTTCAACATGACACAATGTCCAAACTATATGGAGCAAAGCTGTCATATGCATTGATGCATTGACTTTTCGACCGTATCCATCATCGGAGCTCCATCATGTATACGATATATTTTGGAGTCGTCATGGTCATGAGCACCCCAAGGTGTACGTGAAGATAGACTGCAATGCTTTAGTGGGACACCTGATAAGTACATATGCTGCACACATGATAAGCTCAAGCCATAAATTATGTAGTAAAGCCTGAATCTTGACCATACACCTTGCCATCTCCATGAGTGACATGTTCTTTAGTTCAACAACTCCATTTTATTGATGTGTATATGGCACTATACACTGATTTTTATCCCATGTTCATCTAGAAATGCATTAACGTCAAAAGACATATATCCCCCTCCCTTGATCAGAACGAAGGGTGCCCATTTTACATGCCGACAGATTTTGAACCAAAGCCAGAAACTATTTGAAGCACATAAACACTTTGGACTTTGCTTTCAATGGAAATACCCATGTATGACTCGAAAAACCATCGATGAAAGTCACGAAGTAAAGATAGTTCCCAAAAGAGGGTGTCTGCATAGAACCCCAGACCAACCAAAATACAGAAAACGGAAGCTGAATTCATCACTAAAAGCTCAAAAAGATAGGTCCTTTATAAAATGTTTTAGTCATTGTATTCCTCAACAAACTCTCATTCCTGAATGAAAATCAAAGTTGCAGCATACGACAGTTATGCATTGTTCACGGCATCAAAACTTTGCATCATTAAAACAATACATATATAGAGTACATGCAGAATATGCGTGAGGATACTACATCAAACAACAACAACAGCCCCATATGCCCAGCAAAAATTATGTACGTAATGGAGAGATGATTACTATTCATCATACATTTGCTAAATGATTACAAGAAAACCTATGAAATTGCAAATAGAGTATTCGATAATTTTCATTGATTTTTGATTGTGCTGCCTCTTCATTCCAATCATTGACCTTCATATCTTTCCATCTTCGGTTAGCGCATCAATTCATGAGATCTGAAGCACAATGCTCCCTCCAATAATGAGTACGGATTCCCTTTCACTATCTTAAATGTGCCAGCCTACTACCTTTTTCATCCCGCACAGACCAGCCTTGTGCTCTTTATCTTCCCCCAGAGAGATTAAACAGAATGATCTCCCTCTTTTCTTGCCGCCCAGTTCATGATAATGCTCCTCCACAAAAAGCACACCGCCCTCAATACCTGCACTTACACCCCGCTTTGTCTTTGATCGCCTCCTTCCCTTAACATCCTGATTGTACCAGAAACATGAGTGCTCTCTCCAGAATAGAATATCATGATGTTGCGTCCGAATCTAGCACGTGCATTTCTAAATATATACACGCACCTATTCTCGCACACAGTGAACACACAACTCACATATGCACGTTTTTTTTTTTTTGTTATATATACACATAAATACACACACACATATATATATATATATATATATATATATACCCTAAAAAATATAAAGATGAATGCATGTATGAATATGCATGTGTGTATGTAATATGCGTGAGAGTATGTGTATGCATATGTGTGTATATATATGCATGTGTCTGTATATGCATGTGTGTATGTAATATGTATGTGAGTGTGTATGTATATATGTGAGTGAGTGTGTATATATATGTGACTGTATATGTATATATGAATGCATGCATGCATATGCATGAATATGCATGTGTGTATGTAAAATGTATGTGAGTATGTGTATGCATATGTGTGTGTATGTATGTATGCATATGCATGTGAGTATGCATATGTGTGTGTATGTATATGCATGTGTGTATCTAATATGTATGTGAGTATGTGTACGTAATATGTATGTGAGCATATGTATGCATATGCATGTGTGTATGTATACATGTGTATGTGTGTACATGTATGTATGTATGTATATGTGTGAGCATATGTGTGTGTATGTATGTATGCATATGCATGTGTATGTATGTATGCATATGCATGTGAGTATGCATATGTGTGTGTATGTATATGCATGTGTGTATGTAATATGTATGTGAGTGTGTATGTATATATGTGAGTGAGTGTGTATATATATGTGAGTGTGTATGTGTATGTATGTATGTATATATGAATGCATGCATGCATATGCATGAATATGCATGTGTGTATGTAATATGTATGTGAGTATGTATGTGCATATGTGTGTCTATGTATACATGTGTGTGTGTACATGTATGTATGTATATGTGTGTATGCATATGTGTGTATGTATGTATGTATGTATGTATGTATGTATGTATGTATGTATGTATGTATATGCATGTGAGTCGCATATGTGTGTGTGTATGTATATGCATGTGTGTATGTAATATGTATGTGAGTGTGTATGTATATATGTGAGTGAGTGTGTATATATATGTGAATGTGTATGTATGTGTATATATGAATGCATGCATGCATATGCATGAATATGCATGTGTGTATGTAATATGTAAGTGAGTATGTGTATGCATATGTGTGTGTATGTATGTACGCATATGCATGTGTGTATGTATACATATGTGTGTGTGTACATGTATGTATGTATATGTGTGTATGCATAAGTGTGTGTATGTATGTATGCATATGCATGTGAGTATGCATATGTGTGTGTATGCATATGCATGTGTGTCTCTAATATGTATGTGAGTGTGTATGTATATATGTGAGTGAGTATGTGAGTAAAGCCTGAATCTTGACCATACACCTTGCCATCTCCATGAGTGACATGTTCTTTAGTTCAACAACTCCATTTTGTTGATATATACACATAAATACACACACACACACACACACACACATATATATATATATATATATATACCCTAAAAAATATAAAGATGAATGCATGTATGAATATGCATGTGTGTATGTAATATGCGTGAGAGTATGTGTATGCATATGTGTGTGTATGTATGTATGTATGTATGTATATGCATGTGAGTCTGTGTATGTAATATGTATGTGAGTGTGTATGTATATATGTGAGTGAGTGTGTATATATATGTGAATGTGTATGTATATGTATATATGAATGCATGCATGCACATGCATGAATATGCATGTGTGTATGTAATATTGTGCACATACACACATAGATACATAAATGCACGTACATAAACACATATTACTATGCACATTTTGGTCACAAAATCACATGAGCACACTATACACACAAATCTTAGGGTCCCGTGCATAAATTAACACACAAAATTGGTTGTACACACATATTTATATTTACACATCACTCTTTAATATTCTTTTTTTTCTTTATTTTGCTACTTATCGTTTCAAAACTTTCAATGTGAAAGAGAAGAGACTTAAAAACTCTTGAACATAGCATTTTTGCCATCCCTCATCAAGTAATGGAGAGAATCTCTCCAAAATCGTTAACGAGACCCACAATAATGGAAGGTTGGCCATACGATTTTTGTTATTGATGGAATTCTTTGATGTTGTAGTCACGTAAGGTAATACACAAATATGTGCAAATCACCTTTCTAGGTTGATAAATGGAAAAGTACCAAATGGGGTTTCGTATGAATTTTTTGATGTCTATATATTCAACTTAGAAGTAGTACCCAAGAGGATTGAACCCTATGTCTCTTTACTCACATGTGATCCACTACACCACTCTCTCCTTGAAGGAAATAAAGAAATAAAAGAATCTAAAGGACTGGAAATCATAGTTGGATGTATATACAAAAATTTGAACGAGGAAACTTATCTTGATGCATGGTAGAAGATTAAAACTGGGATCTTCTGAAGCAAGCTCAAATTGGTACTTTGGGTTTGGGGCTCTCCCCAAACTAAAACCCTACCAACCTTATGGAAATTGAGAGTGTATCTACCTCAAATGGCTAAGGACGTTCATGATTATTATGCGAATTGGCTGTTCTACATCAAAATCCCTACAACTGAGCACACTCAACTCTATATCATGTGACAATAGCACCATTCTAGAGTAAGCCCATTGGTTATTATCTTTGAAAAAACATCAGAAATAAGAATGAAGTTACTTGAAGAGGAGTTAAAAAACTATTCACTTATTGGAAATCAGTTATACAAGGGAGGAAAGGACAAGTTCTTATGTTTTCTATACATGAAAGAGAATCTTTCCTAATCTTGGAAATGGCTCACTCAAGAGCTTTAAGAGGAAATTTCTCGTGTGAAAGAATTGTCAAGCATATCCTTTTTTTTCGCAGCTTTTGCTGGCCTATGTTGCACCTAAACACAAGACGATATTGTTAGAGACACAAAGGAAACCATCCTAAACCTTAAATTCTATGCGAATTTCTATATTTCATGATTGTTT
Source organism: Ceratopteris richardii (assembly GCA_020310875.1). Taxonomy (NCBI): domain Eukaryota; kingdom Viridiplantae; phylum Streptophyta; class Polypodiopsida; order Polypodiales; family Pteridaceae; genus Ceratopteris; species Ceratopteris richardii. Next base: position 159,607,934 of record CM035429.1, on the reverse strand, counting down.
TCAGAATTTGGAAAACATGATCCCACCATCACGTCCTGAATATGCCAAAACCCTAAGATTGATTGTTTGCTTGCTTGATTCTCACATCTAAAGGTCTTGTTTTGAATTAATGAAATGATCAATTCGTAACCGCCATTGAATGCCTATATAAGGACGGATCGCCACATATATCCTCTTCGAAATTTTGTCTAGTGTAGTCCGAAGTATAATTGAAAAATCTCAACCATGGACCTTTCAAGGCCCAAGAAGTGCGAGCATTAATGTGAAGAATTTACATGAGGATTATTTTGCCAACCAATTTCCATGGGGGTTATGCAACAATGTCAAAGACCTTATGTTAACCATTCCCAAGGTAAATACTTTGAATGATTTTGTGAATCCAAAAACTGAGTGTAACTTCAAGAGAAAGCAAGAGACCAAGATTTCTATTCAAGATCAGGAATATAGGTTTACCTCTATTCCTCAACAACATATGTTGGAGGAAACTCAACTAGAGCCCATGCAGTTGGATAACATCATGGTCAAGTGACTTACAACTATGGAAAGACAACATCAAAAGGATAATGGATTATGATTTTATTTTGGAGATCATGATCACATGGTATTCAAATGTCCTAAGCAGAAGAAACAAGTTGGGTTCAAGACTTCCACAATTATCATCCCACATAAAGCAGATCTTCTTCATAGTCAAAAGAGGATTATTGTCCATCATGAGGATTATGCCCTTGATTCTATACCTAGATATACTACAAATCCTTTCTAGTTTCATCATGGATATCCATCATTATCCTATTCCAATACCACATATCAAGAACTCTATAAAGACCAAGAGCTATGAAGATTCAAGTTCTAGAAGATCTCATAGTCACATAACCCCTCCTCTTAGAACTCATTGTTTGAGGATTAGGTGATCTTAGGGACACAAAGGAAACCATCTTAAACCTTAGATTCTATGAGAATTTCTATATCTCATTATTGGTTCAAAATTTGAAGAAAGTGATCCTAACATTCTGTTTGAAATTTACCAAAACCCTAAGATTGATTGTTTGTTTGCATGATTCTAACAGTCGAAGGTCTTGTTTTGAATTGATGACATCATCAATTCATAACCACCCTTGAACACCTTTATAAGGAGGGTTTGGCCACATATATACTCAATCTTGCCAATACCAATCTTGGGAGCTCAAGGAGTCATGATCACCAAGTAAGTACTCTCCATGTTCTAGTTCAAGTTCTAATTTCATCCTTTGTTCTAGTCTTGTCTAGTCTTGCATCGTGGAGATCCTGCCTTGTCCTATTGTAATCTTGTAGTATGAGATCCTTTCTAGTTATTCCTTTTACCTACTTCATCTCCCTCAAGGGAGTTCTTGTAATCCATATATCTTGCTTCATACCTACGGTTTGGGTAGGATCTTCCGTATCATTTCTAGTTGATTTATCTGTACCTATCAGTCTAGTTGGGTTGTGGGACTTATTGTATCAGTTTCATATTCTTGTATTATTTTCCCTACATGGATGCTCTTCTAATTAGAATTATAATTCAGAAATCTTGTATAGTCTAATTAGAAGTATAGTTCAAAAATCCCAACCATGCCCATGAAGTGCAACCATTGATCTAAAGAATATACATGAGGATTATTTTACCAACCAATTTCCATGGGGTTTATGTGAATATGTCAAAGATCTTATGTTAACCATGCCCAAGGTAAATACTTTGAATGATTTTGTGAATCCCAAAATCAAGTGTGATAGGTTCAAGAGAAAGAAAGAGGCCATAAAATCTATTCAAGATCAGAACACAAGTTTACCTCTATTCCTCATCAACATATGTTGGAGGAAACTCAACTAGAACCCATGCAGTTGGATAACATCAGGGTCAGGTGACTTACAACAATGGAATGGAAACATGGAAAGGATAATGGATTATGCTTTTATTGTGGAGATCATGATCACATGGTATTCAAATGTCCTAAGAAGAAGAAACAAGTTGGGTTCAAGACTTCCACAATCACCATCCCATATAAAAAGGATCATCATTAGATTCAAAAGAGTAATATTTTCCATCATGAGAATTATGCCCTTGATTCTATACCTAGATATACTACAAACCCTTTCTAGTTTCATCATGGATATCCATCATCATCCTATCTCGATACCACATATCAAGAACTCTACAAAGACCAAGAGCTATGAAGATTCAAGTTCTAGAAGATGTCATAGTCACATAACCCCTCCTCTTGAAACTTATCGTTTTAGGGAGAGGTGATCTCACAGACACAAACCAAACCATCCTACATGTCTCGAATGTGCCAAAACCCTAAGATCTAGTGTTTGTTTGCCTGATGTTGACACCACAAGGTCTTGTTTGTTTGCCTGATTCTGACACCCCAAGGTCTTGTTTGCCTGATTCTGACACTCGAAGGTCACTTTCTCATGATTGGTTTTGATTTTGGAGAAAGTGATCCTATTGTGTCCCGAATGTGCCAAAACCCCAAGATCAAGTGTTTGTTTGCCTAATTCTGACACCCCAAGGTCTTGTTTCAAATTGATGATATCATCAATTCATAATCGCCCTTGAACACCTATATAGGGAGGGGCCACGTAAATCCTCAATCTTGCCAATACCAGTCTTGGGAGATCAATGAATCATGATCAACAAGTAAGCACTCTCCAATTTCTAGTTTGATTTCTAGTCTTGTTCTTTGTTCCAGTCCTGTCTACTCTAGTATCTTTGACATCTTGCCTTTTTGTGCTTTAATCTCATAGTATGAGATCATTTCTAGTTATTCCTTGTATCTAGTTCATCTCCTTGAAGGGAGTTCTTGTAATCTAAATATCTTGCTTCATACCTACGATCCCTGGTTGTGGGATCTCTTGTATCGACTCTAGTCCATTTATCCATATGTATTAGTCCTAAGTTGTGGGACTTCTTGTATCAGTTGCATATTTTTGAATTATTTTCCCTATGTGGGCGGTCTTGTAATAAGAAATATAATTCCGAAATCTTATCTAGTCTAGTTAGAGGGCACAATCTAGTGCTCTAGTGATAGATATTTTGAGAGATGTGACATATTTCAAAGAAAAAAATATCCTTTTCATCAAGACCTAATGCCACTTAAACCTATGATGAGTGGTAGAGTGTTTTCCAAGTGGGAAATCAATTTTTTGGGACCCACTAGTCCCAACAAAAGGCTCTCATGTTGAATACATTATAGTGGAAATATATTATTTAATTAAATCGGGTTGAAGTTAGACCTACAAGAAGATGCGACAATCAGACCACAACCAAATTTTGTTTTGAAAAAAAAATAACTAATTACAGTTTCTCAATTGAAATTGTACGCAATAGGAGATTTAATTTGAATGTTGATGCTATTGAGTGCCTACTAGCCTAATTTCTAATAGTCCACAACAAGTAATCCCCTTATCATCGATAGGAACATGGACAAGATGAGAGCACAGACAGAATGCTTTGTATTTGTGCTTACAATGCTAGTGCACAAAAAGCGCTCTAGTTGGGATAAACAATTTCATCATGCCATTTGGACTTAGAAATTTGCTTATATTAAAGTGCTAGGAACGCCACCATTTAACTTGTTATGGATAAAACACTATTTGACCAAATGATTTTCTCATTCCTACATTAATAGTGGTAGAAACCTATGAATGGAGAGGTTATGAGTTGTCCAAACATGTGGAGTTATTAGAGCATCTGCAAGAAATGAGACTGAGAGCAACAATAGGTATTTGCATTATTTAGAGATGATAGAAAGCCTACTTTGATGCACAAATCAAATATAAAGGCCTTCACGAATTTCTACATGAGGTGTCCTTTAGTTAGAAAATTTGGAGAGTGAAAGCTAGCCCAACTATATTAGTGGATGCCACATCAAGAGGTATCTTGAGCCCTTGATTGATTAGATGTTCATGAGACTTCAAATAGCTAAAGGTAGAAAGGTTGAAGAGAATTGAATGAAAGAAGAAGCTCAAATAGCTAAAGGTAGAAAGGTTGAAGAGAATTGAATGAAAGAAGAAGCTCAGGAAGCATCTTGGCAAAGGATCCTTTGTTGTAAGCGATTGAAGCAATGTCTTTCTAATCAAACCGCTTATACCCCTACTCCCTAGGTATTTATGATGATAGATATAGATGAAGGGCCAATGGAAGAGAAGACTTTTGGTATATTTAGGTAGTGATGTGTGTGAACACACTAGGACCGCCGAGGCACTTTTTTCCCGCTTTAGGAGGTTTTTTTTCCCCGGCTTGTATATACGCCTATTGCCCTAATGGGCTACTTATCTTTGTAGATTCTCTAGTAATGCATTCAGTATTGTGTGTTGTGCTCCAAGCTTCTTCTTCTTCCTTGTGTTGTTTGCGTGCTTCCGCAGACGTCTAACTCCAACAATTGGTATCAGAGCAGGTGGTCGCTTCATCTAGGGAGTCGTCTACACCTCTCCGGTTGCAGTCTCAGATTTGCATGAAATTTTGTGAGCATACTCAGGGTGTTTCAGATATCAAAACACCTTCGCTTTGTGGTTCCAAAATCGCGATCTGAGTTTGTTTCGGCCTCGAAATGCATTATCATAGTGCTTATGCAGGCTATTTTGTCTTTGGTACCAAAGGTATATACCTATTTTGGTTCGCCAGTATAAGCGCCTCGAAATCTGCTATAGGTTTAGCAGAACTCGTCTGGGCAGTTTCGTTCAACTTTTTGAGATACAATCAATTTTTTGCATCAAGGTATTTGATGTATTTCGTATGTTGGATGGTGAGGATAAGTTGGATGGTACCAACTACCCGCTGTGGGCTTATATGATGCAACATGTATTGGTTGAAAAAGGACTGTGGAACATTGTGCAGGGTGTTGAAAAACGTCCTATCACACCTGCAACTGTTACAACTACAGATACTAAAGCTGATGCAGAAGGTGTCGAGGATTATGATATTCTGCATATTCCTGTTTGTGCTGCGGTTTCTGCTGTACAAAGATAAGTAACCAGTTAGGAAAATAGACGTATATACAAGCTGGGGGGAAAGACCTCCTAAAGAGGGAAAAAAGTGTCCTGGTAATCCTAGTGTGTTCACACACATCACTACCTAAATATATCAACAAATCCCCCTTGGGAGTGATGCGGTGAACAAGGAGTTGGCACTCATGTATAAGGAAGTTCCAACCTATCTGGAATCAATCCACAAAAGGAAGTAAGCCCAACGCTTTGTAGAAAGCTTCAAACTTCTCCCTAGGCACAACCTTCATGAAAAGGTCTGCAATGTTCTCTTGCGTGGGCACATATGTCAAGATCATCTCTCCAGTAGAGAACTTATCCCTGTCATAATGATAATTCACACCTAAATGTGCATAGTGTGAGCATGGAACACAAGCTTCCTCCCAATTTCCAATGCACTCTGATTGTTAGTGAAGATGGTGGTGGCAGAAGACTGACCAACACCCAAATCAGCCATAAGGCATCTGAGCCACACACACTAAACAATCGCTATGATATCTGCCCTATACTTAGCCTCATAATTGGAAGTGGCCATAGTAGGTTGCTTCTTGCTCAAGACATGCATGAGCTACCAAGCATGAAGCAAAAACCACTAGTGGACACACGAGTGTCATAGCAACTAGCTCAGTCAAAGTCAGAAAAAGCATGTAAATCTAGTGGTAGTGATTGCCCCTTGGGATAAAACAATCCAAGTAGCCAAGTACCACTCATGTAGCAAAAGATGCACTTAAATGCCTACCAATGCTTGAACCTGGGAAATGCATAAACTTGCTCATCTGTGAGATAGCAAACTGAATATCTAGCCAATAATGCATAAGTAAATCAAGCATCCAATAGCTTGTTGATAGAGAACAACATCAAATGCATCTCCAGCATCATGAAGACTCAATCATAAACTGTCTCCATAGGAGTGGTACTAGGTTTACAGTCTTCAAGGCCTAAATGCTGCAATAATGTGTCAATATATTTCATTTGACATAAAGTTATTCTAGCAAATTCAAATGACCGTGCATGCCAAAGCTTTGCATCTGTGTCATAGCCTTAGAATCATGTACTGCACATGCCAAATCATTCATAGATTTTTCATAGTTTATGAGCTTATACAACCCACAACATAAAATGCTAGAAGCAATAATCACGTTGCCATTTGATAGATCATGAATTGTACATTTGTCATCAAAAAATTTCACAACCAAGCCAATCTTGGCTAAAGGTGAAACTGATAGCGGATTCTTCTTGATCCCTGACACAAATAAAGCATTTGACAATGTAAAATGACTACCATCAGAAGTAGTCAAAATGATCTAACCAACCCCCATGACACGATGAGAGGAGTTGTTGGTGCATGTGACATTGTTCTCTATAGGGGCAGGCTCGAGTGAAGTGAAGAAACTGTGTTGTGAGGTAATATGTTTGGTTGCCCCACTATCAAAGTACCAAACATCTAAGTCTACTATAGACATACACTATTCAGGAAAAGATGAGACAAAACTACAAATAGTAGTAAATTCCCATTCTTCATTCTGCACTAGATTAGCAGACTCTTTTTTTGGTGTAGAGGCCTTTGCAACAACCATTCCAGCCTCTTTTTTTTTGCCTCTTTAGTAGCCACTTTTGGAAAACTCTTAATGACATGATCATTTTCTTTATAGTATTTGAAAAACAATTTTTGCTTTTTTGTTTTCTTCTCATCTCTATCATTCTTCTTTGATTGTGCAAAATTAGCAAATTTTTGCTTACTAATAGAAGAGCTCCATTTACCTTTGCCCTTCTGACTAGCCACGAAAGCTTGGTCTGCAACACGCATAATGGACTGGTTCTATCTAGACTGATCTAACATAACAGAGAAGAACTCCTCAAATGTTAAGGCACTATCTCTAGGGACTTTTGGAGTTTGATGCTCATCTGGAGCATCTACCTCCATCCCTGGGAAATCAAGCTGTGGCACATCTCCCTCTTTCTTTGAACCATGCATGTGTTCCAAAATATCGTGCAGTGCACTCTCTAAATCAATAATCCTATTACTCATGGTCTGAATGGAATCTACAGCATGCTCCTCCATGAGTGTATCTCTCCTAGAAGGGGATGATGGTCCTGAGTCCATACTAGGTGATGGTGATGGTGATGGTCAATTAAGATTTTTTTTGCTGTCTTTTGGTTTTATTATTTTTTTCTTTTTTCAAATAGTGCGCTCTATGTACACCTAAAATAAGTAAGTGGCAAAGGAAAATAAATAATTCACAAGCCTTTGCTCAAATAAAAATGGTAAAAAAAGAAACTTCTAGTATGTTTTGTATTCTTTATTGCATATGCATACTAATTCCTAGGAATTTCGGCAACATAATGGTGTAATTTTGAAAATAAAAAAAAATTATACCAAGTAATCGACAAGCAATTTCTGCAATAATGGCGCCGACAAGCACAATCTAACTACAAATAGACCTCAAGGGATTACACACCCTGACTAATTTCTCTTTCTATCCTCGCTAACCTGTAAGAAAATACTTACCTATCCCTGCAAAGAAGAATATATGCATCATGTGTACATCATGTGTACATCATGCAATACTTATTCCCATTACTACTGAATACCTTAGGGTATCCCCCAAGCTTGCGACCTTGGCTAGTTGGCCCTTGTCCCTCACACACACATAGAATGATCCCTATGGATCAATGTCATGATCCATGTAGATCGATGTCTGACACTCACCCATGTCAGCCAAAATTACTATTTTCTCTTTTTCATTTGTGTACTCGAGATTTGAAGTGAGCAAGTAGATAGTTCCTTTCTTATCCTTATGGTGATAAGTGCAAAATTTAACCATTGGGTGTGGGTCTATAACTCATCAGTTAGAGTTTGTAAGCCTAACCACTAGTCGATTGAGTCCATCTAGAGAGATGCCTATTTGATTGGCACTAAATTTCTAGAATTCTAGAATGGTTCAATAGTCTCTACTCTATGGTTGTACTTTCTTGATATTCATGGGATTTGTGTGCATGTCTTCATAAGCCTCTATGTGTTCCCAACTTAGCTCATTCTCACTACTTGATGAGAGTTCATGTGTGTGGCTTAAAGGTCTAAAACTGTTTTTAGAGAAGAGAGATGACTTTTGATAGACTTTTGTTGTTCAAATGCTTTCTTCGATCTCAAATGCATGTAAGAATGGAGGGGTATGTGCATGTGTGCACATTGCCTTTCAATGAAAAGAAGAAGCAAAAATGCTCAAAGAATTTTTTTGTTGAAAATGTGGTGTTGTAGTTCTTATTGTTAGTGTCCATGTGAAAGATTGAATGACCATTGAACACTTTTGTATATGTTCTTTAATAGATCTATTTTCATACTCTCTATGTACTACGTACCGTGTAGTTTTTGCATATTTTGTAGGTCCTATATGGAGTATTGTTTGTAGCCTCTGGAGCTCATTTTTCTACTACAAGGGTATCATTGGGAAGCTCATGTGAAGGGGAATCCACTCAGGTGCATCGCCATCACACCACTTCACTAGTCCACTTGTGGCTTTCTCCAAGGCTTATGATGAAGGCCATGACCAAGGCATAGACCTTGGCATACCTTGTCATTCAAGTCACTAAAGTCACCATTAGTGTCATTGGCTACATGCGAGGGAGGATCTCAATGAGCAAGGAAGATGGAGATTCTTTGTACTTCTTGGGAGGTCACCCATCCCAGTACCGTTCTCCTCAAAGCTCACTTAACTGGCAATATCTTTCCACTAAGCTAAACTCTTGTGGTGTTTGAGGAGGGGAAAACTATAAGGTTGGCATTACCTTGAACATGTTTTCGACCCTCAAAGATTCATTCTTTGCTTTCGAAGCCTGTTTTGAAGCATTATTGGGGTGATTCTCAGAGCCAACTTGGAGTACTTTCATGCATAGTTCTCTTTACACGTTCAAGAACATCAATAAGAGTGTTCTTTGTACTTCTCCAACATCAAATATTCAGCTTTGGTTTCAGCCACACTAATGAATTTACAGGTTTCTTGAAAGGTTTTTCCATTGTAGTGGGGGCAACCACCACACATTTTTGCACGTTTTTTATCCTAAAAAATAGAGTTGACAGACACTTCTAGGTGTTGTTGGCTGGTGTTTGGGCTATAAGTTTGTCTCTTTAGTACCATTTTACTACATATATTGAGCACATACACACTATGTATGCTTTTATGGATTCTGCTTATGTATGTCCATGTGGTCATTAATATAGTGGTTATGTTTTTGCATAAAACCTTTGACATTGATAAAGAGGGTCATGGTGAGGTTTTCTTAATTGGGGGACACCCAAATTTTGGTCTCTCTTCGGTAATATAGGTGGAAGACTTACCCAAAATCAGCATAGGAGGTGCATGCAACTTGTCCATAGGTGCTCAATAAGCTTAGTTGGCTTCTTTTGATTAAGTGGTTAAACGCAATTGAGTGAGTGATTCACTCTACAATTTTACATGTTAGTACTTGTAGTTTTATGAGTTTTTTGACATTGTTCATATGCTCATTTTGTAGAGGAGACTCTGACAAAGCTTTTACAGATTTTAGTTTTTTGACTATACCCTGGTTGATCTTAATCCTTGACATATTTATTGGTGTGAACACATACATTCTCACATAATTCTTCTGTTTGGTCATTGTTGTTCATTGATCCATTTATTTGGGAAGAATCTACCGAGCATTTCCCATAATCTAACACTTGGTCATCCTTTTTTATCCTTAGTGGTCTTTGGACTTTTCTAGTTCCATTATCATTCTAGTTAGTTATCTATCATCATGGCATCATACATCTTAGGCATATGTGGTGGAGCAAGGTCTATTTTTCAATGTTCCCAAGAAGATATGTAACTTGCAGGGCAAAGAACATTTTGAGATTCAAAAATTTGATGGCACAAACTTTGCTCTATGGAAGAATCAGATGATGTGCTAATTCAAAGGAGTTAGTGGAAGCTAGTAAATGGAATCTCAAGCCTTCAATTCAGCCTTTAGATCTCCTTGATACACATGTGTGTAGTCCTATGCCCATATGGTCATTAGGTGGTTATGTTTACTTTGTCACTTTCATAGATGATGCTACTAGAAAACTCTAGGTATATCCTATCAATTCCAAGGATGAGGTATTCCCTACTTTCAAAAATGTCTTACTTCAGTTGAGACTAAAAAAGGACAGGTTGTTAATTTGGCGCACATTCTTATAAGTGAAGCTTTCCAAGAGGGTAAGAGAGTAAAGAAAAAAAGGAGCTCGAGTGAGTGTGTGTGTGTGTGTAGGGAATGAGTATGAACATCTAGGTATGTTCGTATGTGAGTTTCTATGAGTTTGAGTGAGTTTATTTGAGAGTCAAGGAGTGTGATTGTGGGAATGTGTGATTAAAATTCTATGTGTGTGATTGGAGAGCTGGTGTAGGATTCAACTTGTGTATGCGTATGTGTGTGTGATCATAGGTGTGAGTGTGTGTGTGTGAAGGGCTTTGGTGTGCAGAACAAGAGGATCAACGAGAAGATGGAGGAGAGAGAGGAGAGAAGATACGTGCACACATGCGTGGGAGCCTCAAACCCACATAATGATCTCTCTTGAGGCAATGCTCTATAAATGATGTATATCTGTCCAAAACTGGCTACAAAAGAGGCAAAGAAAAAAGAGGCTGGAATGGTTGTTGTAGAGGCCTCTACACCCAAAATAGATTCTACTAATCTTGTGCAAAATGAAGAATGGGCATTTACCACTATTTGAAGTTATGACCCCTCTTCTCATGAACAGTGTATGTCTGCAGTAGACTCAGATGTTTGGTAATTTGATAGTGGGGCAACCAAACATATTACCTCCCAGCACAGTTTCTTCACTTCACTCGAGATTTCCCCTACATGGAATATTGTCGCATGCACCAACAACTCCTATTATTGGATGCTTTATTTGTGCTAGGGATCAAGAAGAATCTATTATCAATTTCAGCTTTAGTTTCAGCTTCTGGCATTTTATGTCATGGGTTGTATAAGCTCATAGAGTATGAAAAATCTGTGAATGATTTAGAATGTGCAGTTCAAGATTCTCAGGCTATGTCCAATGCAAAGCTTTGGCATCCACATTTTGGTCATTTGAATTTTGCTAGTTTGCTATGCTTACCAAAATTTGAAATGCTGTCCTCTTTGCCCAAACATGAGCACCTGATAAAAATGTATGTGAAGGTTGTATTTTGGGCAAAATGCAGTGCTCCTCCTTCCCAAAAGATGGTTCAATTCAAGCTACTCAAAAATTGTAGCTTGTTCACAATGATGTCTGTGGTCCTATGCACACACCTTCTTGGGAACTATCTTTATTTCGTGACTTTCATCAATGATTTTTCTAGGCATGCATGGGTATATGCATTGAAAGCAAAGTCCAAAGTGTTTATGTGCTTCAAACAGTTTTTGGTTTTGGCTGAAAATATGTCAGCAAGTAAAATGGGCACCCTTCATTCTGATGGGGGGGGGGGATATATGTCTTTTGACTTTTATGCATTTCTGGCTAAACATGGGATAAAACATCAATGTGCAATGCCATATACACCTCAAGAAAATGGAGTTGCTGAAAGAAAGAAGAGGTCACTCATGAAGATGGCGAGGTGTATGGTCACGCAAGAAATTGGATGATAAAGCAGTGAAATGTATTTTTGTTGGGTATAGTTCTAAAAGCAAAGGCTATCATCTATACATCCAGATACTAAACACATTTTGGTCAGCCGTGATGTTTTTGTGGAAAATGCTATTCAACCATCACTTTCTTGTTTTAAGAAGACATCAGTTAGATCCAAAGACATGTATGACACTTTACTGCCTCTTTTTACAGGCGGATAGTCTAGTGTTCGTCCTAATGAGGCAATAGCATCGAACACCATGGGGCTGATGGCCTGGGTTCCATTCCTGCCCGGCTGGACATTTCAATTTCATTGTCATTTCAATTTTCCTTGTACCCTCAAAAAAAAAAACGTTGAAGCACACTTTCATATATGTCAATGTTTCAACCACATTTCTTAAACTTTTTATCAAATAACACCCATGTTTAGAAGAAATTTTGAAATGATAAGGGACATTTCAATTTCATTGTCATTTCAACTTTCCTTGTACCCTAAAAAAAAAACGCTGAAGCACACTTTTGAAATGATAAGGGAAAGAAAAAAAAAGAAAAAATAAAGCAAACGATTCTCCTCTACTTAGGGTAAAAATTCGTCAATCTACTCACAACTTACAAAGCTCCACTCCTATATCCTAATCCTGCCTCTATAAGAGCAAACTGTAAGAAGTGGGACTTCTTGCAATGGAACGAAAAACAAATTTAACAAGAAAATATTTACAAGCATAGGATGAGTTATCTACGTGCTTGGCAATCCATCACGTAAGTTATATAAGCATGAAAAGTGTTAATGTGCAATAAATGAATTCACTTATTCCCTTAGTCTAATCATATTACACATAAAAGGAAGCATCCAAAAAGCGCCACACAACATACATCAAGCAACAAAAAGTCACCAAAAAGAAGCATGCAAAAAGCGCCACACATCATAAATCAAGCAACAAAAAATCATCAAGAAACCATGAAAGTTTCTGCATGAAATTTTGGGTAGTTTTGTTCAACTTTTTGAGATATAGTCATTTTTTTGCATCGGGGTATTTTAGCCAATGGCCATGGCAGAAAGGAGTGATGTATTCTGTATGTTGGTTGTTGAGGATAAGTTGGATGATACCAATTACCCATTAGGGGCTTATATGATGCATCATGTATTGGTTGGAAAAGGACTATTGAATATTGTGTAGGGTGTTGAAAAACCTTCTCTGCAAACACAGCTGTTGAAGGTGATGCAGAAGGCATTGAAGATGGCAATATTCTTTATGTTCTTGTTTGTGTTGCAGTTCCTACTGCACCTACTATAAAGCAAATTTGTTGGGATGGCAGAGATGCTCAAGCTTATGCATTGATAGCCTTATCTATCAAACATGCCATTACTCCTCACATTCGCTCTTGCAAGACAACTAAGGATGTTTGGGATACACTTACCACTTTATACCAGGCAAGGAATGAGGCTCGTGTTGCTTATCTTCAAAAATAGTTGGAAAGTGAGCACATGAATGAAGGAGATTCCATGGACAGTTTTCTGACAAAGATCAAATATTTGAAGGAACAGTTGATTTTTGTTGATGAAGTCTTGCCTGAAAATTCATTTTTGCAAACTATTCTGAATGGTCTTCCTGATTCGTATAAGAGTTTTGCTTCTAGTCTTTGTTTGATGATGAAAGGCAATCCAAATGCCTTAACATTTGAAGATTTAGTCTCTGTTCTATTGCAGGAAGAATAGTGTAGGCAGAACAGGTCCATTATGCATGTGCAGATCAAGCTTTCCTGGATAATCAGAAGGACAAAGGTAAATGGAGCTCTTCTACAAGTAAGCAAAAATCTACTAATTCTACACAATCAAAGAAGGATGGCAGAGATGAGAAGAAAATAGTAAAGCAGAAATTATTTTGCAAATATTGTAAAGGAAATGATCATGTCATAAAGAGTTGTCCTAAACTGGCTGCTAAAAAGGCAAGGAAGAAAGAGGCTGGAATGGTTGTTGCAAAGGCCTCTACACCCAAAATAGAGTCTGCTAATCTTGTGTAGAATGAAGAATGTGAATTTACCACTGTTTGTAGTTTTGACCAATCTTCTTATGAATAGTGTATGTCTGGAGTAGACTCAGATGTTTGGTACTTTGATAGTGGGGCGACCAAACATATTACCTTGCAGTGCAATTTCTTCAATTCACTTGAGCCTGCCCCTATAGGGAATACTATCACTTTCACCAACAACTCCTCTTATCCTGTTATGGGAGTTGGTAAGATCATTCTGACTACTATTGATGGTAGTTATTTTACATTGTCAGATGCTTTATTTATGCTAGGGATCAAGAAGAATCTGTTAGTTTAGCTTTAGCCAAGATTCGATTGGTTGTGAAATTTGTTAATGACAGATGTACAGTTCATGATCTATCAAATGGCGATGTCACTATTGCTTCTGGCATTTTATGTCGTGGGTTGTATAAGCTAATAGACTATGAAAAAATTATGAATGATTCAGCATATGCGGTACATGATTCTCACGCTTTGTCATATGCAAAGCTTTGGCATGCATGCTTTGATCATCTGAATTTTGCTAGTTTGCTAGACCTACAAAAATCTAAAATGGTATCCTCTCTGCCCAAACTTGAGGCACTTGGTAAACATGTCTGTGAAGGCTCTATTTTGGTCAAAATACAGCGTTCCCCATTCCCAAAAGATGGCCTAGTTTGAGCTACTCAAAAATTGCAGCTTGTTCATAGTGATGTTTGTGATCCTATGCAGACATCCTCTTTTGGAAACTATCATTACTTTGTGCCTTTTATTGATTATTTTTTCAGGCATGCATGGGTATATCCATTGAAAGCAAAGTCTGAAGTGTTTATGCTAAAAATCTGTCAGCATGTAAAATGGGCACTCTTGGTTCAGATCGAGGGGGGAATATATGTCTTCTAACTTTAACGCATTTCTGGCTAAAGATGAGATAAAACATCAGTTTACAGTGTTGTATATACCTCAACAGAATGGAGTTATTGAACGTAGAATAGGTCGCTCATGGAGAGTATGGCGAGGTGTATGGTGAAGAATCAAGCTTTACCACATAATTTCTCGCTTGATGTTGTTATATGTGCAACATATATACTTAACAGGTGTCCTGCTAAAGCATTGCAGTCTATCACTCCATATGAGGCTTGGCATGGTCACAAGCCATCTATTGCTCACCTGCATGTTTTTGGTTGTCCGGCATATGCATTAGTGCCTGAACAACAATGCAGGAAATAGGATGATAAATTAGTGAAATGTATTTTTGTTGGGTACAGTTCTAAAAGCAAAGGTTATTGTCTATATCATCCACATACTAAACATATTTTGGTTAGCCGTGATGTTGATTTTTTGGAAGATGCTATTCAACTATTACTTTCATGTACTAAGGAAATATTTGTTAGCTCCAAAGACATGTATGATAATTTGTTGCCTCTTTTTATAGGTGGATAGTCTAGTGTTGGTCCTAATGAGGCAACTTCTCATCCTTTACAACTTTCATGTGATGATGCAAATCATTCCATTTCCGATGTTGATTTAGATGATGCACTTGTTGATAAGAGAGCTGATATTGAGGAGGCAAAAACTATGCCAAAATGGTTGGTGCAACCTTTGTGTGATAGCAAATTAGATGCACCTCTATCATATCATACTCGTTCAGGCTCTCATTGTGCTTCTTTTGCATCAAATTTCTATGCTTTGGCTCCCTCTAGTCTTTGTGATGCTAATGAGCTTGTTTCGTTTGATGAAGCACAAAATTTTGAAAATTGGATGGTTGTTGTGCAATCAGAATATGATGCTATCATGAAAAATGATACCTGTTCTATATGTGTGTTGCCTCCCACCAAGAAGACCATTGGTACTAAGTGGATATACAAGCTGAAGCATAAGCCTGATGGAACAGCTGACAAGTATAAGGCTAGGTGTTTTGCAAAGGTCATGAGCACCTTATATGTTAAGTGTGCTAATGATGTGCTTCTGAGCATTGTTGTGTATGTTGATGACATGCTGCTCACTAGTCCTCATGAGAAGCATATTGCTGATTTTAAGGCTAATTTTCATGCCTCGTTTGAGATGTCAGATTTAGGTCATTTGCATCATTATTTGGGCACCCACATGTGTGTAAGACTTCCTTTGGCACCCACATGTGTAACCGCCTTTGTTGAGCTGCACCTAGTTCCCTAGGCACCCAAATTTGTCGAGTAACGTATGGTTGAGCTTGTCGTAGTTGCTTGGTTCTTTTTTGGCATGGTTGGCTTGCTTGGATGGGAATTGTTGGGGAAAAGGTAGTGGTTGCTTTCCTTTCATCACCCATATTTTTTTAGTCTTGAAGCATGGAAAATTCGAGTAGAAGTGGGTTTTTTATTTTGTACGTAGTGTAATCTCTCTCTTTTTCTCTTTGTTCTTTTTATTTTTGTTTTGGTTCATCTACCATCATGGGTATCATACATGATTTGTGGGAGGAATGTCAGATAGCTTGAAAGCATAAGCTATCTTGATAATGATAATTATTGGGATTGAAGGAATTGTTTTTCTTCCTCAACTATCGGATAGCTTGACACTCTTGAGAGAGAAGCTTCGTGAATGCACTACTTTGAGAGGACACTTTGAAGTCTTAAGTTATTCTAAATCTTTTGAAACATTACTTGATGAGGATCTTGAGAACACATCAAGTGGAGACTTGTGGAGAAGCATTCAGCTCAAACCTTATTTAGATGCGGACCATTGAATACCCTTTGGTGGATAGGATCAACTATACCTTCTTTTTTTTGGAGTGCTGAGAGGTAGTGTCTTTTGAATGCATTAAAGTGGTGTGAATGTACAAAGGATTATTGATGTTTTTCTCACTCATGTTTTTATATGTGATAAATGAATGTGTAAAAAGAAAAGCAATCTAAGGAGAATTCAATAACAAGACTTTGATGAGTATCGATTATTCTCAAGTGGAAGGTCCACTATCTCAAATGGATCTAGTTTAAGTGGAAAGAGATAGATGCTTTTGAAAATTCTGGAGCACCAACGAGCAAGAGAAAACTCCAAGGAGCACATGATTTGGAAGCGATGAATTGATCAAGCTAATTGGAGACATCATATAAAGGAAGACATTAGAGTAAGTGGTAGAGTCAAACTTCCTTGAGATGGAACATGGATTACCCTCTTGTGGAGTTAGAGAAACGGCCTCTCATCTCTCCTTCATGTGAGTACGAACCCATTGATTGCATCATTTGAAGAAGTGAACTAGGGGTGTTGATCTTCAACTCATGTTCTTGCTAGCTGAGGAAACATTGAAGATAAGAATCAACTAACAAGAATGGTATTACTCGATAATGGGAACATTCAATTGGGGCTTTAGTGTGCATGAATGAATGGATTTTAAGGGGACCTTTAGAAAAGCTTGGTATTCTAGAGATGCTTTAGCACTCGCATTCATAGCAATGAGTGTTAAAAGACATATTCTACCATACATCAGATCTTGAAGAAGTTCTAGACAAGCTTGGTTGAAGCTTGAGAATCTTTTTCAGAGCAGAAATCCTACTAGGAAAGCTCACTTGAGGAGACAACTAGAAAATACAAGGATGAAGGCTAGTGAGTCAATTCAAACCCACATTACGAGACTCCTTGACTTGAGAGATCAACTTCTAAATGTAGAAGTTGAGATATCTGATGAAGAAATGGTAAATACACTGATTAATTCACTTCCTATCTCATATCGGTCTTTTATAACCACTTTTACCCTTACCAAAAGAGATAGAGAGGTTACATTTTAAGAGTTAGAGTTCTTGTTTGGGAATGGAAGAGAATGAAGAAACACTTTTATATTCATCAAAGGGTAAAAAGAAGAAGAAGGATAAGAAGTAAAAGCAATCCAAGAAGGAAAGTAAGTCCTCTTTACCTTCTACTTCAGATTCTGTTTCTACTACATCTAAAGAGAAGTCTTCTAAGAAGAAGGAAGCATTATGTCACTATTGCAAGAAACCTGGACATTTCATAGTAGTATGTCATAAAAGGATTGCAGCAGAAAAGAAAAAGGCATCAGGTAATGCTACAGAAGATGAGAAAAAAAGGGAAATCTCAAGGTGATTCTTATGCATGTATCACCATTGAGGAAGTAGCTTTTGATCAGGAGGCTTTACAAGTTCTTTCAACAGATCCTTGGATATTTGATTCAGGTGCTACAAAGCATATGACAGGTTGCAGAGATGTATTTTCTTCTCTTTCCTATTCTTCAAGAAGAAGAGTTACTATTGCAGATGGCAATGATTTGGATGTTGTGGGAATAGGTATAGTAACCCTTAAGTCAAGAGAAGGTGGTAATTCTCAGATTTCAGATGTTTTATATGTACCTGACATGAAGACGAATCTGCTATCTATATCTGCATTTTTAGGTGATGGTTTCAAAGTTGTATTTGAGAGAGATCTTTGTAAGATCTTGTCACACAAAGAAGAGAAGTGTATTTTACAAGGTATGCACAAGGGCGGGATTTTCATTTTGTCAAAAATCAATCAAGCATATGCTATCAAATCTTTGTCTTCGGTGGAAGATATGAAGCTATGGCATGAAAGATTTGGACATATTAGTTTTGGAGCTCTCAAGAGTATCAAAGATAGAGGTATGGTTGAGAGTTTACCCTCATTCGAGCTACCAGATGATTCAGATATATGTGAAGGTTGTCTTGAAGGTAAGATGCATAAGCTATCTTTCAAGAAACATGGTCATATTATAGCTACCAAGAAATTGCAGATTATTCATTCAGATATGAATGGACCTATGAGAGCAGAATCTATACAAGGATTTAGGTATTTTGTTTTATTTGTTGATGATTTACAAGATACTCATGGATCTATGGACTTAAGTTGAAGTCAGAAGTCTTTCTCATGTTCAAGAAGTTTGTAGCTATGGTTGAAAATGAAAGTCAGGTAAATATCCAAATTCTTAGAAGTGATAGAGGTGGAGAATGCTTGTCAAATGAGTTCCATACATTTCTTGAAGTTAAAGGTATTACTCGACACCTTACTATTGTGTATACTCCTCCACAGAATGGTGTTGCAGAAAGAAGGAATAGAATACTTGTTGAGATGATGCGGAGCATGATGGCGTCCAAGAAGCTTTCACCAAAATTCTCGTTTGATGCAGTACATACAGCTTATCACATTTTGAATAGGTCTTCTACAAAAGCCTTAAAGGTAAACACTCCTTATGAAGCTTATTATGGTAGAAAACCTAATGTGAGCTATTTTAGAGTATTCTGATCACTTTCTTATGTACATGTTGAGAAAAAGAATCGAGGCAAACTAGATGTAAAGGCAAAGGAAGCTGTTTTTATTGGATATTCTATTGAGAGCAAAGGCTACAGGTTTTATATTCCAGAGATAGGTGAAGTTATTCTTTCACGCAATGCTTATATTGCTAAAAATAAGATCTATGATAAAGAAGCAAAAATTCCAAAGTTCATTAGTGAAAATGACTATGGATTTTTTAGAAGGAATTTGGAAGTACACGCTCAGCCATATCAGGAGGGAGTTAAAATTCCTAGGATTGAAGAGAAGATTGAAGAAAGAGGAATTTCACAACCTTCTACAGAGTCAGTTCCACACATTGAGACTTTAGTTCCAAAAATGGAAGAAAGTACTAGAGTTCCAGAAAGTCTGAGTACCTCAGAAGAACAAGTTCCAGAACGAGTGGAAGTTGAAGGGTCAAATAGATTTTCACCACTATTTAAAGATACACCTGCATGGTTATATCAGACTTGGAAAGATAATGGTATAAAGACATTTACAGGAAGAACAAGGAATCAGACTAGACAACAACAAAAAGGTCATGTAAGTTTTACTGAAGACTTTGAGATTCATGATATTTTAGCACTCATGATAGTTGAAGATGAACCTACATGTATTAAAGATGCATGTAACATTCCTATTTGGAACAAAGCTTTGCAAGAAGAGATTGATTCTACTCATAAGAATCAAACTTAGCAGCTATGTGAGTTACCAGAAGGAAAGAAAGCTATAGGTGTAAAATGGATCTGTATCTATATGACGCAACAGAATTACAAATAGTAGCAAATGAAGAGTCATTCGATGTTACTTTATATAGTCAAGCAGTTGGATGCTTGATATATCTTTGTAATACACGTCTTGATATACAGTTTGCAGTTTCTCAAGTATCAAGCTTCATGCAGAATCTGACAATGTTACATTGGAAAGTAGTAAACCGGATCTTTAGATATTTGCAGGGAACTTCAAATTATGCTATGGTGTTCTCGAAATCTACACATTTGTTACTAAAAGGATTTTCAGATTCTGATTGGGCAGGAGATAGAGACACAAGAAGAAGTACTTTTGGATTTTGTTTTTATCTTGGAGATTTTCTTATCTCATGGATTTCGAAGAGACAACCCACTATTGCAACTTCATCATGTGAAGTTGAATATCGTGCATCATTTATAGCTACTTTGGAGTCAGTATGGTTGTAGAAAATTTTCAGTTATCTAGATGTAAGAGTACATGAACCCATTCAGATATTTTCAACTAGCCAGAGTGCAATAGCTATAGTGAAGAATCCAGTGCATCATGCAAGGACGAAGCATATAGAGGTACACTAGCACTATATTCGAGAGCAAATAGCAAAGAAGCACATTGAGCTAGTTTATGTTCCTTCTTGTGAGAATGTTGCAGAATCTTTACCAAAGCATTGACTAGAGATAGTCATGAGAAGATGTGCAGATCACTGAAGCTTGTACCAATATGACAGTGAAGGAGGGATTGTTGGAATTCAATGTACATAAAGTCCACTTCCACCAATTCTACAGAGGGGGGCGGGGAGATGATCATGGAGGCGATTGATTGATGGAAAGAAAAAGGAGGTGACGAGAACAAGAAAAGGGGAACGGAGAAATAGGGTAAGCACAGAGAGAGAGAGGGGGGGAAAGACAAAGGAGGAAGGATGAACCAAAAAAATCGAGGGGCATACGAGGTAAGAGTGAGAAGAAAAAAGAAGAGGGGAGATGTGTGGAGAGTAAGGAGGGGAGAAAATGGGAATGCAAGGGGAAAGGAAGGGGAAAGGAAAGAAGCAAGAACGTGGGGAAAATGGAGGGAAAATGAAAAGATTGATGAAAAAATTGGGGTGGCGATAAAAATGGATCTAGGAGAGAGAGAGAGAGAGAGAGAGAGGGGGAGAGAGAGAGAGAGAGAGAGGGAGAGAGGGAGGAAGGGTAAGTTTGAAGAGAGGGAGAGAAGAAAGGAGTGGGGATAAAGGGAAGAGAGAAAGAGAAAAGGTAAGTGAAGAGGGTGAAGGAATCGGGAGAGAAGAGGAAGGTGCAACAAAAATCATATGGGGGCGATAAAAAATACAGTGGGGAGAATTGGACCGAAAAGAAGATCAATGAAAAAGAAGAAAGAAGAGGACTCAAAGCATAATGTTCCACCCTCCAATTCTTATATGTTTGCCTACTCCAACCTCTTCCTTGTTGCTCTCTCTCTCTCTCTCTCTCTCTCTCTCTCTCTCTCTCTCTCTCTCTCTCTCTCGTTTCCTTCTAACCCCCTTTACCCCTTCCTCTCCTCAACCTTCTTTCGTATACGTTTTCTCATCTTTTTCATCTCTCCACCCCATCTCCTTCTCTTTTTCTTCATCTCTGTATTATCCCTTGCCCCTATCCCCCTCGCCTCTTCCACGAACCCTTCTCTCTTCCCTTCACTTCTTCTCTTTTCTCCTTATTATTCTCACCTCTTCCTCAACTCCCTTCTGCTTTCCATTTCTCCCCCCCCCCCCCACCAGTTCCTTTTTTTCTATTCACATTTCGCCATCAATCTCCCTCCTCCCTTTTTCCCCCTGTTTCCTACCTTCCTCCGCCACCCCCTTTTCTCTTCATCTACACTTTCCACTTAACCCTCGTCATCCATCATTGTTTCCTCCCTCTCCGATGGGCAGTCTAACCCCACGCCTCACGAAAAGTCTTCTTCGCCCCCCTTTGATAAAAAGCATACAAGTCAATAAAAGCAAAAGAATCCATTAGTAGTACCGGTCCCTCGATAAACCACTAAAAGCATAGAAGTCAACAAAAGCAAAAGAATCCCATGAAAAAAAAATAGTGATGATAGGGAAGCGTTTGCTTTCTTTTATTGACCATCGATGGAGATAAGAGCTGCGTACAACATGGTAAGATTCCACAAGCCAGAGACACGTTGTCGAAGAAGCGAGGCGGAAGGTGACACGTGAAGAAGAGGTCCCTTGTGGCTTCATGGATGGCTGCAGTCACCATCACTATATGAGGGGTGTGCTAATTTAGGCGGTATCCAGGCTTAGAGGTGGAAGCTTGGAGTTGGACTCACAAGTCACCTTATGAGCAACGAGTTTAAGGAGATGGACTCACAAGTCATACAAGGATTATAGAGGAACGTATCCAACTAAGACCCTTATCGTTTCCTGGATAAAGATTCAATACCTTGAGGATTGGTATAGAAGTTTGAGAGGAAAGAAGCAACACATGGACTCAATACCTTGAGGATTGGCATAGAAGTTTGAGAGGAAAGAAGCAACACATGGAGTGGGATAAGCTAAATGCAAGAGGTACCAGTCTCTTCTCTTTTTGTGTTTTGGTTCATCCACTTGCGTGAATTGACCTAAACATGGGGACATATCAAAGAAGTCACACCTACTAGGAGACATTAAAAAACATTTTTGGATATAGAGAAACCTTCAAGGGGATTGAGCACAACATGCGAGTAGATATTCATTGCAAATCATTAGCATAAGAGAGTGCATTCTCAAGGTGACTGGACTTTGAGGAGAGCTCTTAGGGGGTAGACCAGGAACTTGAGTTGAGTAAGGGTTGATTACTTGGTTGTATGCACATCTAGAAAGAACATCTCTCTAAGCTCCTCTTTGAAGCGACAAGTTGGGCACCTATTCCCCAAAAACCTTAAAACATTTGTGTGAGAGGTACCTTGACGCTCATCCAAGTCATGGAGAAAGCCCTCATAGAGAGATGGCATGACCTAGACAAAGAGACTACCCAATCATCTTTAAGCCAAGTGAGAGACTAGCCTCAAGGATTGGCCATTGAAGTGAGGAGTTAAACGAAGTAAAATAGACCTTTCACACACGTGGAGACTTGAGGATTGATTATACACACTCAATAAAGTGTCATGGTGTTTGGGGAGAGGTCATTCAAACGCAAAACTCATTCTTTGGGTCATTATTGGTCCATATTTTCATACGCTCAAAGAGCAAAAGAAAAAGCTTGGAAATGCATACAACACCAAACATTACACATAAACCATACAAAGCAAATACAGTGGGGAAACATCTAGAGTGACTCAAACTTGTTGGGGCACTGTGGGTTCAATGTCTTTGAACAAAATATTTGTGCGAAATGGAAAGTTGTGCGTGCACTCGAAAAAGAGACCCATTGGGCATTTCGCTCCTGATCTTTACTCCCACAATCACATTTGAGGACGTATTTCATTAGCACATTCATGTTTGTGCTGGAAACTTTGAAGGGAAGAAAAGCACATTGGAAAATAGGTGTTTGATCTTTTATTGATCTTGATTTTGGGAAGCACTTGTGCACTTGAATGCTTGAATTATGAAGTCTAAAATTTATCCTTTTGTCTGATCAAAAAGATCATCAAAGTCAAAGTATTTTACTTATTGTTGATATATTTAGGTTATGATGTGTGTGAACACACTAGGACCGTTGGGGTGCTTTTTTCCCTCTTCAGGAGGTTTTTCCCCCAACTTGTATATTCGCCTATAACCCTAATGGGTCATTTTTATCTTTGTACATTCTCTTGGTAATACATTCAATATTGTGTGTTGTGCTCCAAGCTTCTTCTTCTTCTTTCTTATGTTGTTCGCCTAGGTGAACCCATTATGATGTCCATGGAAATATTATCCCAACAATACTATGGTATTTCCAATGGCTTCCATAGACCTCAAACTCCAACAATTGGTATCAGAGCAGGTTATCACTTCATCTAAGACATCGTCCACACCCCTCTGATCATAGTCTTAGAATCGCACAAAATTTGGTGAGCAGACTCAAGGCGATTAGGAGTTCAAAACAACTTTGATGTGTATTATCAAAATCACAATTTGAGCTCATTTCGACCTTCGAATGCACTATTGCGATGCCTGTGGAGGTAATTTTGTCTTTTTGTGCCAAAGATATATGCAGGTTTTGGATCGTCAGTATAAGCACCTCGAACTCTACTACAAGTTTAGTAGAACTTGATAGGGTAGTTTTATTTAACTTTTTGAGATACAATCATTTTTCTACATCGGGTTATTTGATTCAGTGGACATGGTTGAAAGAAATGATGTATTCCATATGTTGGTTGTTGAGGATAAGTTCAATGGTACCAATTACCCATTATGGGCTTATATGATGCATCTTGTTTTGGTTGCAAAAGGACTATGGAATATTGTGCAGGGTGTTGAAAAACGTCCTATCACACCTGCAAATACAGTTACTAAAGCTGATGCAGATGGCATTGAAGATGGTGATATTATTCAGGTTCCTATTCGTGCTGAGGTTCTTATTGCACCCACTGTAGAGCAACTCCGTTGGGATGGTAGAGATGCTTAGGCACATGCATTGATAGCCTTGTCTATCAAACATGCCATTACTCTTCACATTCTCTCTTGTAGAATAGCACTTTATACTAGGCAAGGAATGAGGCTCGTGTTGCTTACCTTCAAAAATAGTTGGAGAGTGAGCACATGAATGAAGGAGATTCCATGGACAATTTTTTGACAAAGATCAAAGATTTGAAAAAGAAGTTGATTTTTGTTGATGAAGTTTTTCTTGACAATTCACTTGTGTAGAGTGTTCTAAATGGTCTTCTAGAGTCATATTAGAGTTTTGCTTCTACTCTTTGATTGATGATGAAAGGCAATCCAAATGCCTTAACATTTGAGTAGTTAGTCTTTGTTTTGTTGGAAGAGCTTTCTTGAAAGCTAGTCTCTCTTTACCTAAGCCTTCCACTCCATGGTGAGGGTTTCCTTGTGTTGGATGAGTTGCTTGGACCACTTAAATCCATGATTTCTTCAAATCTATCATCATTCTTCTTATGTGTCTCACTTATCTCTTCAACCTACAATGGACTCATGCATGCATATCAAGGATTCAACTCATCAAAGAAAACATCCCTACTTACCTTCAACTCCTTGGTAATAGGATTATAGTGTTTATACCCCTTTTGTTCTATAGAATATCCCAAAAAGATACACCTTTTAGATTTGGCATCTAACGTTGACCTGAGCTCTTGAGGTATATGTACATAGCATATACAACCAAAGATTCTAAGCTGTGAAATGCAAGTTTTTCTTCCAATCCATGATTTCTCAAGGGTTAAATGATGTATACCTGATGTATGACATCTATTCATCATGTATGCAGTTGCATATGTAGCCTCTCCCCAATAATAATGCGGCATATTCACTTCATTGAGCATACACTTTGCTACCTCTATTATGTGTCTATTCTCTCTATGCTAACCCATTTTGTTCAGGGGTATACCTACATGTAAATTGTCTGTTGATCCCATTGACTTGAAAAAATTCAAAAAATTTAGTACTCTCCTCCTCCGTCAGATCTCAAAGTTTTGATAAACTTGCCAGAATCCTTCTCCACCTGTGCCTTGACTTGCTTGAAGTAGTGGAACACATTTGATTTGTTCCTAATGCAATACAACCATACTTTTCTTGAAAAGGCATCGATGAAGGTTACAAAGTGCCTTTTTCCAGCAAGGGATGCATCTCTTGCTGGACCCCAAACATCCGTGTGAATAAGGTCTAAAACATTTGCGCTCACATAGGTACTCTTCTTGAAGGGCAACCTTGATTGTTTTCCTTGTTGGCAGGCTACACAAATTTCATGTAACATTTTAGATGTAAAATTTGCTAGGCCTCTTACCAAGTTCCTCCTTTGCATGTCCTTGAGATTTTGTAGGTTGATGTGACCTATTCATTTATGCCATAGATCCAACTCTGCTATCTGCTTATCTCCATATGTGACATACATTGAATGGTGCGGTTGATTTATGTCCATCATGAACATTCTCCCTTGCTTCTTTCCTTTTGCTATGAGCTTGAAACCTGGTCTTGGATCCTCAACAAAACATCCTCTTTCATTGAACCTAACTTGGTAGCCTTTTTCTACCATTTGGCCTATTGAAATCAAGTTTTTGGTAATAGTAGGGACATGTAATACCTCTGATAAGCACTTTGCCCTTTGATTACCTTCCAAAATGATATCTCCTACATGTTGAATGGTATGCTCTTAGTTTTCAACTATTTCCACATGCCCTTCATGCTTTGGGACTTGCAAATCACTAAAAAGATCCTTTTGACATGACATATAATTGCTACATCCACTATCTACATACCATCCATCTTCACTAGCTTGAGTTTGTTAGCCTTCTAGTTCATAGAATGACCAAACAAGAGGGTTCTAGGGTGGTAGTTTAATAGACATAATGTGCACACTATTGGTTTTCCTTCTGTTGCATGCGTTCATAGTATTCACCAATATAACTCTACCACAAAATTATGAACATATTACTTACAGATATTTATAGAGATTATTCACAGTACATTGAACAAACAACTCATTGTGCAATATAGAATGCAAATACACTTGTCAAAATATCACTTATAGGACAATGAACTTCAAAATAACTTATCAACTCTGCCCAATTAATATAGTAATTATTGAAACAACAGTAATGAAACTTAACAACAATATTAACAAATTGTAAAAATGATAATGACAATGATACAAAACAACATTTTACTCCCAATCTATCAACACGATGATCCTCTTATTGTGACCAAATCCCTATGGACTCATCATTTTGTTGGACTCTCAACCATGTGAAGTTTTATGTATTATACTCTTCAAACAATTACAATGCCTCATCGAAATGGTTCAACAAAAATATGCATTTTTACAATTAATCACACCATCGGCCTAACATTGGCACATTGTTGGATCCAAACCCTAAGAAAAAAATCATCATCTACTAATCCCTATAAGTAAATCATGTGGGCTTCTTCAAAATTTCTTTTTATTTTCTTTTGTAATGCTTTAAGAAACTTCTGTATAGTATCTGCATCTAGTAACTAGGCATCAAAACTGGAGGAACTTGTCAGAGCTTCTTGATCAATAAGCTGTGGACTTTGTACAACCAAAAATGATTCTTGCAGGTGGAGGTCATTCTTGAGGCCATCCCAATATCTAATTCTACTTTGTTCGGCATGAACTTCAACCTTCTTCATCTTCTCATTCTCATTATGAAAGAGATTTTCCATGTGTGGTATCTGTTGTGCCTAGAACTCAATAGTTTTGAAGTACAACTGCCGCTCCTTCTGATTAACATCTAATTCATTCTTTAATTTGATCGTGAGACCAACTTTGGCAATCAAAGTGTGTGCTTTAACAAATAGCTCTTCCTTAGTTTCGACTAATTCAGACTCCCATTGAGTAGATTTAGCATATATTTTTATGCAAGCCTGCTCGAATGCAACAACTTTCTCCATCTGCTTTTCCAACATTCAATTGACTTTGGCTAGAGTTTTGTTCTTTGCAAATAATTCCCAGTGAAGAGCTTCCAATTCACCATCTTTTGCAGTTAACTACTGTCACAACTAGAGTTCTTGTGCTTGAAATTGCATCACTTCCTCTTGTAAAGGTGTGAGATCGGCTTTGATCATATCTAATTTTTCCTTGTAAAGTATTCTAGAGGTGCAATTTCTCTGCTTCAATGCACGTGTTAATATGATAGATAGCATGTACAAGGCATTCCCCAGCTTTAACAAGATCTTCCAATGCAAAATTGGGACCCATCCCCAATTGGAGAAAGGGACCGGTGACAATTGCTTTGCTTCCAGTGTGCAGAGAGCGAATTCATCACTAGTTGGTTGCTCGAAGGTGATAGGAGGAGGGGAATAAGTAGGGGAATTTGACGACGTGATTCCAACTACTTCTTCATGAATAGGGTTGTCCTCCGAGGATTCAACTGGACTAGAAGATATAGTAGGTGGGATGGGTTGAAGGAGGGGAGTGGAATCTTCAATCATCAAAACTTCTTTGGCATTGGTCAGTGAAATATCTTTGGCATTTGTAGAAACCTGCTCCTCAAAAATTCGAGGAATAATATCATGGAGAAAAGATAAAATTACTCACTGTAGAGGGGGAGTTTCGAGAAGAACAATCGATTTGTCAATGCCATCAACATCAGACTCGTGGAGTGCTCAAACCAATCAATGATCTAGACATCACCATCAGCAACAGAAGTGGAAAGGACTTGGGCCATGGTAGATGCAACCATAGCCTTCTTTATGAAAATGTCAATGCATGTATCCAAGAGACAAGCGTGCAAGCATGTTGTTGGCATAAGACCGTGAAGCCAGAGTCCAGTGACTGTGTGTTTGGTCTCTAGCGCATAGAGCAGAGATGCAAGTTTGGTCTATTACGGTGTCAATTTTCCTCCTATCCTCATTCTGTTGTTACATTAAGTTGAATCTGTGTTGATCAATCTATCAAATATTAACTTGTTTTCAGATGAATTGTTAATTGTGTATACTGCAAGTATTCAGAATAGCGCTATGTGGAAGATACCAAATTTCATATGAGAACCTAACCTGATAATTGATCTGTGTGTGGAGTGGGAAAATACCAAAGGACTCTATTTATAGAATCCTACCAACCCAAGAACCCTGTTAGTTTACCCTATTTGTTGTAGTCTTACTGGACACGGTTGGATTAGGAACAGAGGTTAACAATGGTGCCATCTATAAGAAATGGAATTTAGTTTCTGAAAGAAGCTTAGCATACACCTTCTAAGTGGAGATTTTTTCCTACATGCTAGTAATGTGCTCCGAAAAAACCTATCCAAAGTACCGAGGCAATAAACCCCTTGACACTGAATAGTATGTTGGAGATGCCAGTGTAGAGTAATAATGAAGGTGTTACATCTGAAGGGAAGGGTATAGCGAGCAGTAGTGGATCGCTACCATAGCATTTCTTGCTTTTTTATTTGCAAAGTATATTGGAATTCAATCCGCTATCATGTAGTGCTTTGGTTTGGTGTCCAGTGCCAATACCAAACTCGCTGATAGTCCGATGCCCTCCGATAGCAGTTCGGCATCTGGTGTCAATACTGAACCTGGTGGTAGTTTGGTCCCAGCCAAATCAATAGAAGAAGTTGTTATAGATATTAACAAGCCTGTTGAACCTGTTTTGAAGACAATCGATCGTAGCTCAAGGCCGAGTACCCCTATTGAACGAGGTATTAAAGAGGAATTCCCAAAGTTTTGGAGTGATAGAAAGGAAATCTTCACTGATTTCCTATATGAAGTATGGAACCCAACCCATAAGTCAAACCTTAAACTTCCAAAAAACCTGTTTCCTAACTATAAATCAGAGTTAGTAGATACCCATGAATTAGAACAACCAGTAGATCCAAGTGCAGAACCCATGGTAGATACGCAAAACAATCACCAAGGATGACAATGATGTGTGCACCTTCAAAATCAATTACATAGTGCTAAATAATCCAGAGGATCCAGAATATAAAGCCATAGTATTCATGTGCACCTTAGTCAATGAAGTGGCAAGATGGCTCATTGAGTTCGGCCTCAATCATTTTGGACGATACGAGGATCTGAAGAACGCATTTTTGTAGTGGTTCAAATTAAAGATGAATGCAGCAAAAATATTCAATTTCTTGCAGATGAATAGGAAAAAAATGAATTAGAATGTGCAGGATTATGCCACTCTTTTCCACACATATCTACGATAGTTTCCATAAGAAAATGCAAATCTACCCAATGATGTTATTACTCAATGGTTTATTAATAGACTTAACCCACAATTAAGACAAGTCATGATTATTTGTTGTATTGGTGGCATGACCTTGGATGCTCTTAATGCCATGGCATTATAGTTGGAGCATAAATTGGGAGGGTTTATAGAAGACTTAGAATGGCTAAATTTTGGTAAAAATAGAAATGATGGACCGTTGAATTAGATATACTATACTAAATGAGAAAATATCAGCTATGTGGCAACCAGTTGCGCACTTAATCAAATCTATTGTGCCATTTGTGTAATCAATCTATAGAATCCTATGTCTATAATGCCAAAATGCAAAATTGATTGGCTGATAATGTAAGTACTTCAAGAACATGGAGAACCAGCTGCAAGTTATGTACCGCCTCATTTACAAAACACATCATATCCTACCTATACCAATTACAGAAAACTGCAAACAGGAAACTTTAATCAGTCTCAATGGAACTAGGGACAAGCTAACAACAGTAAAGTCACACCCCCACCATGATGTCATTTCTGCGGGGAATTTGGCCATATCCATTGACATTGCAAGGAGGCCTGGGAATACGATAAATGTAGAAAGGATAGGCAAACTCCTATGGCAAATATGGTTTATATTATTGTAGATAGATACTCAAACAATGGCCATCTAGACATGATCGGGTAAAAAACTTCATCCAGCTGCAAAATTATTCGAACCAAGCTTCAAGGAGCAACAACATACATTTGTTAAAGCATCAAGGTGGGCTCAAGTTAAACGTCCAGTTTTCTAGATCTAATACCAATGACCCAGCAAAAGTTCTAGCAGTTAGTAAAGCCTGCAATAGAATCGACAGAACCAAAAACAATCACTTCATCGGACAACAAATTGAAATTTCCCAATCTCAGCATGGCATGGGACATCCAGGCAAAGGCACCAATTACTATCCCATTAGGACAGCTGCTCACACTTGTTCTTGGTATCCGTCGATAATTTCAGCAACAAATCAATCCAAGTCCAATTCGTGTACCCACTACTGCCACTATTAATCCAAAATCTAATGCGACCATCGATCATGTAGTACCACTCATTATGTTCTGGTTTAAAAATCATAAAATTTTTTTGGTCCTTATTGATGGTGGTTGTAGTGTTAATATTTCTATTGTGGTGATCTGTAAGAAGCTCGAGTGCAACCACATTGAACTGGTTAACTTCTTCGTATGAATGGCTGACCAATCTAGG
The DNA here is from genome assembly GCA_020310875.1 of Ceratopteris richardii. Taxonomy (NCBI): domain Eukaryota; kingdom Viridiplantae; phylum Streptophyta; class Polypodiopsida; order Polypodiales; family Pteridaceae; genus Ceratopteris; species Ceratopteris richardii. The sequence continues at coordinate 159,577,265 of CM035429.1, read as the reverse complement.
GTCCATCCGATAGGATTGGTACGTGATATCCCTATTACATTGCAAGGTGCAATGTTTAAAATACTTTTGTCATTATGGACCTTCTTGAATCAAGCCATGACTATAATTTGTTGTTTGGTGAAACTTGGCTCAAGCAAACCAAAGCTCTATAAGGCTGGTCCTTGCATGAGCTTATTTTTAAATGTAACCAATGTAAATATGTGGTCCCATTAGATGATATGAAACCATGCAAAATTCATGCATGAACTTATGTAGTTGAGCCCATTCATATGCTAGATGGATTGTCTGATGATGAGGAAGAAGCCTTTCTGATTGCCAATCTGGATTTACTCTCCCTTGGGATGGTAGATTTACAATAGGTGTTAGACCAATGTGCTCCGGCGACGTGTACAGTACAAGCACTTGTGGATGACTCTATAAATGAAACTAAGGAACTATCAGACCCTATGGATATTAAATACCTCTTCCAATCTGAGAGTGACCCTTGTATAGCATGGAAACTTTATGTACCAAAAGATCAATTAGTGAATTGTCATCTGAGAAATGAAACTAATCCATGGTTGGTCAAAATAAAAGCTAGCCTGAATTCTAACTTTCAAGAGGATTTGTTAACTCAACTAAAAGAATTTACGAATGTTTTTGCATGGGACTATAGAGACATGAAAGGTCATACTGAAGCTGGATGCTTGACCAATAAAGCAGCAAGGTTACCGAATGAATCCCAATTATGCTTAGAGGGTTAAGGATAGACAGATTACTTCGTGTTGGATTCATCCCAGTAGAGCACACTCAGTGGATTTCCCGGATTGTTATATTACCCAAAAAGAATAAGCAACTTCACATATGTGTAGATTATAGAAAATTAAATGCATCCAATATCCCTGATCCATTTTCGTAGCCTTTCTTAGACAGCATGCTAGAAGATGTAGCTGGAAGAGAAATGTATTCATTCTTAGATGAATATAGTGGTCAAACAAGGGGCATGCCAAGACAACCCAATGGACCATTCTTGCACTCATACTGAGTTATTTGCATCAAAAGTATGCATGATAGGGCCACATTACCCAGCCATGCATTCGGCACACAGATGCATCACCAAAAATAGTGGTGCACTTTTTCTCCACAAGAATAGAATTTAGCATGTACCATTATAGGTTGAAATCAAATTAACGTAAATAAATAAATGCTTTTTCTATAAACTAATATTTTGTTTTCTTTCAATCCTAAAAATAAGAAAAACATAAATATGGCTTGGTATCTTACTTCCCTCAACCTAGCAAGGGGGATACAGGAGAAACGACACATCACTACGCACAACTAGAATAGAAAGAATTGGTTTATTTTCAAGGCTAACTCTATTACATGACAAGTGCATATGGCTTCTGAAGACTCTGAAGCGACATTACAAGAAGATTGTAACAAGAGCAAAAGGACACTAGATTGGGGAAGATCAACCAATGGGTGAACATTTGTTCTTAGTTACTGTCAAGATCATGGACATTGATCACCAATCCCCTGTTATGACACAGGATTCCAAAATCTTGCACGAAATTCCTTCAACATTGGATGTCCCAACAAAAAGCCAGAACTCATCAATATTTTAAGCGACTTATTTACAAAATAGACTTCCAAAGGTGTACACAAGTGATGAACACATTGCATCCAGCACTAGACATGCCATTGTGCCCAAAGCATGAGTTCTCGATGCAGATTGAGAATGGACCACAATCAAGTTCATGGACGAGCTAATAAAAGAAGTGTTTAGATGGACCAAGGATGGTACCACTGATCTGAAGGAAGAGAGTCATGGTGCCAAAAAGAGGACATTCTTGGACATCAACTGAATTGACATTGAAGAAGTAGTTCATTTGGTACATCAACACTTTTGCTTTCTAAATATGCATCGATATACTGCACCTCAAAAGATCATAGTCCAACTATTGTCTCATGCAATCAAGAAGTTGAAAACCAGATAAATTTAATGCCCTATATTCATGAATGATTATTTGAAGAAAAAAAACAATGGGGCCACAAGAAGTTCCTAAATGGAAGTGTGGCACTGACACCACTGATCTACCATGCATTGAAAATCAAGAACATCTATGGGAAATGCCCTCTTCAATGAAAATGGAGAAATATGAGAAAAACCGTGAGCATTATAGAAGAAGCTAGTACAAGCTCGCAACCATTGATGCGAGGAGCAAAAAGATTGAGGGAAGTTCTAAAAGAGGAAGTGACTCCTATAGCAAAGAGAATATACATCCTCCTGAGAACCCAGAAGCCTACACCAATTACAAAAGCAGAATCACAAGAAGTTATGGAAAAGACCCATGTATTCATGGAAGGACAAGTTAATATGCTACTACAAGGTCATCTTTACCAAGAGGCCAAGATGGTACCTCATCATCTATCAGGAAAAAGATTAACAAAGTTTCATAGATATAAAAAATTGGGGCTGATTAATTCAAGCTCATCATCTGAATCCCCAGAAGACAATGATCAATCGACCATAAACATGGATATCCACACCGAATCAAACTACGAAGGCAGATGGGAAGAATTAAATCAAGTAATGGACCAACATGAAGTGGAGATCAAAGAAAAAAGTCAAGAACAACATACTAAACTGGAGCAAGAATCAAAGGAGGAGCAACAAAAAGAAGGTGTATACACCATCCAAATAAATGACACAACAAAGCTTCAGCTCATAGAAGCTCATGTTGAAAGTCAACCTATTATGAAGCATCCCAAGGAAGAGCGTGTCGAAGAAGAAATTATTGAACAAGAACCATTTACACCCATCCATGTGGTAGCAGAGCCATCACCTATGGATGTCACCTTTCAAGGAAGCACAATGAAGAGCAACAAAGCAAAAGAGGATGAACTTAGGGTCCATTTTCATATTCAACAACCTTTTAACGAGCTATTGCATGTTGATGGGTACTTAGGGATTATTTGAATCTCAAAGGAAATGCTTTCTGCATTCATATGGCAAACTACAGGGAAGAGAAATATTAGAGTTTGCACTAGTGCCAATAGATGCTCTTCCAATAGAACTTAGTCCAATGGTAAAGGATGACAAACCACAGACTTCTTGGTTGATGGAATGTAGAGATTTCATTCCACTACCAAGAAACTCTTATATATGAGCTAGATGATGGAATTGCATAGTCACAAGGTAGTTTAAAGGAAACTATTACTTGTGAGCACACTCAAGGTTAGGAAGCCCTAGGGTGTTATGAGGGCAATCTATCATTTAGTCTTACATGGGTTTGGATTCATTTGTTATGGGACTTTGTTCTATACTTCAGAGGATTCTATGGTTTATTATCTCCATTATTATATGGTCTAATGGAGAAACAATCACTAATTCGACATATATTTGAAGGTCAAAGCTTTAGAAGAAAACCACATGCCTATGTGAAGGGACAAATTTACAAGTGTATTATATTTGTAAAGTTAGTTCACTTTAGTTCTAGAAGTTTTTGTTAAATCATGAGAATGAGAAAATCTATATAAGTTAGTTTGTATCAACTGACGCGAAGAGAAAGACAATGAGAAAGTGAGTTAGTACTCATTTTGTATGACTGAGAATTGTCGGGCTTCTCTGCGTGAGAAAGCACCTCTGCATTTGTGAGCTTTCATAGTTATGGAAAGAGTTTATTAAACTTCTTTGTATAAGTCTTCTTCTTCCATCTCCAGAGTTTGTCTGGAGTGAAATGATTTCAAGAGTTGAAGTTTTCCAAGCAAGTCGATGCCTGGCATCGAGTTTGTGTTGATAAGTCCTTGTTTTATTCTATGAGTGTTATGTACTGCTAGAACTTCTTAAAAACATGAGGTTTGTGGAGCAACTCCATGCCTGGCATCGCGTTTCAACATAAAGTCGATGTCTGGCATCGACTTCCTACATAAAAGTGGTCCTGCTCATGTCTTGTGTTCATAGGGTAATTCTGGCGCTGAAAAAGTGGCTAAAAAAGATCAAAGTCGATGCCTGGCATCAACTTTTGGTTGCAAGTCGATGCTAGGCATCCATTTTTCATTTTTAGACACTCAGAATTACTAAAAGAGGTAAAATTTCTAGTTTGGGAAAGTCATACAGGGTGATCTTGTGAAGGCCATAACTTGAGTTCTAGAGATCCGTTTCTTGCATATCATAGCTTGTTGGAAACCTCTACTCTTCTACTTTCATCTACACCAAAATATCCTGTAGAAATAATATTTGAGCTAAGAGAAATTAGCAAAATACTGAAGGTATGTCATTTCAGTGACTGGAAAAATCTGAAGAAGTAAAGTTCTTGGTCTTGGCTATCATCTCTCAAAGTTTTGAGTGGCAATGAGTTAATGGTGACCATAAAGTTGTTCTAGTGTCACATTAATTCATTTCTTGTGGTGTTTTACACATCAACAAGTGGTATCAGAGGAGAAAGGTCCTAAAGAGCAAAAGGCGGCAAAGGTACGAGAAGTTTTGAAAAATTTTTCATTAAAGGTTGAAAGGTGAAGCATTTGAAGACAGAATGCATCAAAAGGTTACTTCAAAAGTATATTCATACACAAAGAACTCCAAAAGGTATTATCCTTTATCCTTTAAGCTCATAGGTTGAAGCAGAAGGAAAGGAGTATGGGAGATCATATCTCCATTGACAAACTAAATAGAGATAATTATCCCACATGGGTAATGAGAATGGAAGCCTTACTTATTAGTAAGGATCTCATGATATATGTAGCAGGTGAAGAAGAGAAGCCAGTATTTGAAGATGAAAGCCGACCAAAGAAAGAGGAACTTGATGCTTTAAAGCATTGGCAGAAGAAGGATGCAAGTGCAAAAGCCTACATCTACAATACAATCTCTGATCATTTGCTACCACACATTAGAGGATTGGAATCATCTGAAGATATATGGAATGCATTGGAGTATCATTTCCAAAGCACTATTAAAGCACGGAAAGCAAGTCTATGGTCAGAGTTTACAACATTCAAGAAGAAGCCAAGTCAAAGTATTAGTGATTATGCCACTAAGATGAAGGATCTAGCAGATAGTCTTGGATCCATAGATGAAGATATTGAGGATCACAAGTTGATTGCTCAATTCCTTACATGCTTGAGAGGGGATGAAAGGTGGAAACCTTTTGTCTTATCAATAGAACTTTCATTAAACCATTATGTTCCAGATTTGAACCAGTTGCTTGGTTTGATGCTCACATTTGAGAAAGACTTGAAGGGAGATGGAGATAAAGGACAAAGTTTTGCAAAGTACATGAAGAACAAGAAGAAGGGAGATAAAGGTAAAGAAAAGGATCAAGAAGAGTCAAGTTCTCAAGTTTATTATGCAAGAGGTAAAGGCACAGGTAGAGGAAGAGCAAGAGGTTTTGGAAGAGGAAGAGGTAATCAGAATAACAACATGAAGGCTTGTTGGATCTGTAGATTGAGTAATCATTTGGCTCATGACTGTTGGCACAATCAACAAGGATCAAACCAGAATCAAAACAACAATAACACATGCCGAGGTGGAAGATATCAAAGTAATTTTCAAAGAGGTAGAAAAAGTCAAAGAGGAGGATATGGTAGAGGTGGAGGAAGAAGTTGGGGACAGAATCAATCCTACAACACCACCTACTACAACTATGCAAATGACAGAATGAAAGTCATACATCATTGATGATGAATTCAATCAACACATGAGATAAAGAAGATCTAAAGGTATTTTACATTGACTCTGGATGTTCTTATCATTTGTCAGGAAACATAGAATTGATGTCAGAATTGGAAAAAGGCATTTCTAGTCATAGTGTTCAAACAGGTGATAATACAAGACATAGTGTACATTCAATTGGAAAAGTGAAATGCAAGAGTGGAGCAGATTTGCTAGCCAATGTTTTGTATGTTCCCACAATACCTAAAAACTTGATTAGTGTGGGACAAATAGTTGAAAAAGTTTTTCAAGTCAGGTTTACAAATGAAAGAGTATTTGTTGAAGATCTAGAGAATGGATATAATCAGATTGTTTGTGGTAAGAAACAAGGTAGACTCTTTACTTTAAGAGTGCAAGGGAACATTGGTCAAGCTTTGCTCACACATGGTGAAGGAGTGATTACAAAACTTGATCTCTGGCATAAGAGATTAGGTCATTTCAATGAAAGAGGAATTAAAGCTATGGTTGAAAATCAGTCTCTACTAGGTTTACCAAATGTGCATAGTAAACATATGGTTTATAAATGTGAAGCATGTCAAATGGGTAAAGCACACAGGTTACCATTTCATAAGAAAGGATTCAAACATGATGGATTACTAGAGCTCATTCATACAGATGTATGGGGACCAACAAAAGAAGGATCTATCAGTGGCTCAAGGTATTATGTTCTTTTCATTGATGATGCTACAAGATGGATAACATTATATGTTTTGAAGGAAAGATCAAAAGTGTTTGGAGCTTTCAAACATTTTCATGCATATGCAGAGAGGGTCACAGGTCAAAAGCTTAAGAGACTTAGGTCTGATGGAGGGGGAGAATACTTCTCCCAAGAGTTCAATGATTATCTTTGGAATGTAGGTATTAAGAGAGAAATAACCTGTAGGTATACACCACAACAAAATGGTGTAGCAGAAACAAGGAACAGGACTTTGGTTGAGTTTGCTAGAGCTATGCTGAAGCAGAAGAATTGTCCAAATTATCTTTGGGCTGAGGCTGTAAATATAGCTACATATCTTGTGAATAGATTACCATGTGCAGCTCTAAATGGAATGACTCCATATGAAGCTTGGTGGGGTAAGAAACCAACACTAGATCATTGTAGAGTGTTTGGATCAATTGTGTATGCTTATGTGCCATCACAACTTAGACATAAACTTGAACCAAAGGCAGAAAAATATGTGTTTGTTGGTTATGATGAAAAGCAGATGGGTTATAGGTTGTGGAATCCTCTAACCAAACAATTTCTTGTTTCTAGAGATGTTACATTTGATGAACAGAAAAGTGGCTATGCAGATCAAAGTCATACAACTGAAGAATTTGAAGAAGAGGTAAGAAGATGTGAGAAAGGAAAATCAATTGTGCAGGTAAATAGAGATGAAGTCTATATGCAAGCAAGTACATCCAGAAGTGGATTAACAAGAAGGAATGAAGAAGCTCCTATATTTGATGAAGAGGTGTATCCAAACACTTATGAAGAATGTGAACCAAGAAGGTCAAGCAGGACAAGAAGACAACCAGAAAGGTATTCTTATGATACTTCTTACATAACTCAGAAGAACTATGCATATATGGTCAAAGATGATGAAGAACCTCAGAACTATGATGAAGCTAAAGGTAAGAAACAATGGGAAGAAGCAATGAAGGAAGAGTTCAATGCACTAGAGGAGAACAAGACATGAGAACTTGTTCCTAAACCAAATGGTAAGAAAGTAATTGGAAATAAATGGGTTTATAAAGTGAAGAAGCTTACAGATGGAAGTATAGCTAGATACAAAGCTAGACTGGTGGTGAAAGGCTATGCCCAAACCGATGGCATAGATTATGATGAGACATTCAGTCCTGTAGCTAAGATGTCAACTATAAGGACAATCATTGCTATTGCAGCTTCAAAAGGATGGACCCTAAGTCAATTGGATATAAAGAATGCATTCTTGAATGGATACATATCAGATGAGGTATACATGGAACAACCTCAAGCGTTTATAGATTCCAGGTATCCAAATTTTGTTTGCAGGTTGAGAAGAGCATTGTATGGATTGAAGCAAGCTCCAAGAGCATGGAACTATAGACTGGTGAAGTATCTCAATGATCTTGGATATCAAAGTTCAAAAGTAGATCCAAGTCTACTCATCAAAAGAGCAGAGGAAGGTACAATCTACATTTGTATTTATGTAGATGACATTATAATCACAGGTACTTTAGATGAAGGAATCAAGGAGGTAAATAGATTACTTGAGAAAGAGTTCAAGATCAGTGACCTAGGAAAGTTGTCATACTTTCTTGGAATGGAAGTCACTTATACAGATCATTGCATATATGTATCACAAGAAAGGTATCTTCTGAATCTATTGAAGAAGTTTGATACGGAAGATTGGCAGAGAAGCTTCAACTCCACTTGAAGTTAATCACAAGCTCAGTAAATATGATGGTGTAGAATACAAAGATATGAGGAAGTATCAATCTCTTGTGGGTAGTTTGATTTATGCTACACTAACAAGACTTGATCTTAGTTATGTAGTGGGAGTTTTGTCACAATTCATGCATTGTCCAAAGGATCCACATTGGATTGCAGGTCAAAGAGTTCTCAGATATATCAAAGGAACTATAAAGGAAGGATTATATTATCCTTTTACATCAGATTTGAAGTTGAGATCCTAAAGTGACTCAGACTGGGCAGGTAATCAAGATGACAGGGGATCAACACATGGATACATGATTTACATTGGTGATAAGCTTGTAAGTTGGTGTTCAAAGAAACAACATACAGTAGCATTATCATCAACTGAAGCTAAGTACAAAGGACTTGTGGAAGTAGCTAAGGAGGTCATATGGATGCAAACACTGTTCAAAAGCTTGGGCATTGATCAAGGTATACCTACAATACATGGAGATAATATGAGTTCACTTTATCTTGCAGCAAATCCAATATTTCATGCAAGAACAAAACATATAGAGATACATTATCATTTCCTGAGAGAAAAGGTAATGGAGAAAGAAATTGAAGTGGAGTACATTTCTACAAAAGATCAGATAGCAGACATAATGACAAAGAGAAGTTGGATGGTGTGAAGACCAGCAGATTCAAAAGCATGAAAGGAGTAAAAGAAAAGAAGATGATATGAAGAAACAGAGAATGTCAAATAGTGATTAAGGGGGATCTGTTGGAGAAACAATCACTAATTGGACATATATTTGAAGGTCAAAGCTTTATAAGAAAACCACATGCCTATGTGAAGGGACAAATTTACAAGTGTATTATATTTGTAAAGTTAGTTCACTTTAGTTCTAGAAGTTTTTTTAAAATCACGAGAATGAGAAAATCTATATAAGTTAGTTTGTATCAACTGACGCAAAGAGAAAGCCAATGAGAAAGTGAGTTAGTACTCATTTTGTATGGCTAAGAATTGTCGGGCTTCTTTGCGTGAGAAAGCACCTGTGCATTTGTGAGCTTTCATAGTTATGGAAAGATTTTATTAAACTTCTCTGTATAAGTCTTCTTCTTCCATCTCCATAGTTTGTCTTGAGTGAAATGATTTCAAGAGTTGAAGATTTCCAAGCAAGTCGATGCTTGGCATTGAGTTTGTGTTGATAAGTCCTTGTTTTATTCTTTGAGTGTTATGTACTGCTAGAACTTCTTAAAAACATGAGGTTTGTGGAGCAATTCGATGCCTGGCATCGAGTTTCAACATAAAGTCGATGCCTGGCATCGACTTCCTACATAAAAGCGATCTTGCTCATGTCGTGTTCATAGGGTAATTTTGGCACTCAAAAAGTGGCTAAAAAAGCTCAAAGTCGATGCTTAGCATCAACTTTTGGTTGCAAGTCGATGCTAGGCATCGAATTTTCATTTTTAGACACTCAGAATTACTAAAAGAGGTAAAATTTCTAGTTTTGGAAAGTCATACAGGGTGATCTTGTGAAGGCCATAACTTGAGTTCTAGAGATCCCTTTCTTGCATATGATAGCTTGTTGGAAAGCTCTACTCTTCTTCTTTCATTGACCAAAAGATCTTGAAGAAATAATATTTGAGCTAAGAGAAATTAGCAAAATACTGAAGGTTTGTCATTTCAGTGACTAGAAAAATTTGAAGAAGTAAAGCTCTTGGTTTTGGCTATCATTTCTCAAAGTTTTGAGTGGCAATGAGTTAATGGTGACCATAGAGGTGTTCTAGTGTCACATTAATTCATTTCTTGTGGTGTTTTACACATCAACATGGTCTAGCCTATAAGCTTGACACGTTGCAGTTGCTTTTCATATTATTACTCCATAGAGGATACATCATATGGACTTAGGTCATTTGGATGATGTTGTATGTTATGGGAGTGATAGTTTGGAAGTTCAGTGTACATGGGAGATAGTAGGCAATATACAGAGATGACCATGTACATTGAGTACATGGGGTTCAGGGGAGTCCGAGCACTTTCTTCTACCATTACGGACATTTCATCTATATTTTCGAGGACGAAAATGCTTCCAAGGGGAAGGAAATGTCACAATAGGGATGCACCCCTCCTTGGGTGACATGGCACTCATGTCACATGGCATCAAATTGGGTTTATATAATATGGTAGAAGAACTAAGATATAATTATCTCATATGAGGAATCAAAGGAAAAACTCTCGAGAGTCTCATAAGGAGAGATTTGAAGCTGGGCGGTTGGGTGGTACGAAGACATCATATCTCTATGTGTGTGAGTTCGCAAGTCCGTCGGCAGTTCGCAAGTCCTAAGATGCAACATTGGTATCAGAGCCTAGTTGAGAAATTGGGCGAGATGGAGGTTCACGTCTCATTCGTGGGCACTTGGAAAAAGCGCTTATCCGTGGTGACTATGAAACTCGCCTTGTTTGATGGTGCATGGGCATTTGGGCACCCACGGAGGGTGGGATAGGTCCAAATTTGGTCCATGTGCTAGAGTTTGAGGTTGGTGGAAGCGCTCATGCATGGAAAGTGGGTCCAAGAGTTAGAAGGGTCCACAAGTGAGCATTGAGGACAATGCCCAGTCTAAGGGGGAAGGAATGTCACATAATCCTAGTAGGACATGGTTGAACCACGCCTTAAGAGAGAGGATTAGGAAGTAATACTCAACTATGGCTTTTGGGGCAAGTGGTTAGCCCATCGCACTCCTAACCGGGAGGTCGTGACTTCAATTCCCAACACCTCTTCTTCTATGAATCAGTATTCACCAAAATTCTTGCGAGAGATTCAAGAAGAGAAATGGGCTAAAGAAAGTGAAGATCCTCCTCTAATTGAACTTGTGGATGATGCACACGATCAATTCCCACAAGAAGTTCCTTCCATTTATGGAGAGCAGGAGAGTGCCCAATCTCATGAGAGATTAGATTTTGAGTCTAATTCCTTACAGGAACTACCCCATTTCACAGGCCCATGGGAAACTAAGTCTACTTGCATGAGAGCACCCACGGTCATGATAAGAAATGAAGACTCAATCATACCTAGGAATACAGAGCTAGTAAAGAACACTAAAGTGCAGTGCAATCTCACTTTAGAAGAGCTACTCAATGTTAGGTCAGAACTATGGAAACATGTAGCCAATCAAATGCCAGAAGTAGCAAAACCTTGTTCCCAAGTAGGATCTCATAGAACGGTGCCAGAAATACCCTTGGATAAGATAGGAGACATGAGTGAAGGTGAATAAGGAAACACCTATCTTCCCATTACCCATCAGGGGTACACAATCAAGGCAATTTTGGACTCAGGTGCAGGAGTTGCAATTGCTACCACTTCCCTATGGAAGCGTTGGGGCAAGCCAGCACTGAGACCAACGAGAATGAAATTACAGATGGCCGATGGTCACATAGAAAGACCCTTAGGACTGCTAGAAAGGATAACGCTCACTACATGTGGTGTAGAGTTTGAACATACTTTTGCTATATGTGACTTTTAGCAAGAATCACGCCTATGAGATGATTCTGGGAAGGCCATTTATGTGATAGTTGCAAGTGGTACAAGATTGGGGGACAAATTCTTTGTACTTGAAACACTTAGGTGTTACAACCAAAGTCAATCTCAAGGATTTCTCTCATAAAGACGTGCGCCCTATTCAATGGAATCCCATCCATAGATCCACAGATGATACGGAGTCAGTGCATTCCATACGATCAGGATCCTCATGGATGCATGAAGATACTCACTTATGGATGTGCAAAGTAGAAGTGGAAGAAGAGAAAAGAGAAAAAGCAAGAGCGGTAGTTGTGAAGGAAACTCACAAATCAATTCAAGACCTAGCCTATGCACCCTTAGTATTTCTTGATGAAGAATATGAGGATGGCTATGACATTTCAGTCTTCACAATAGAGCCAATCATGTGTGATCTGATTATTGAAGAATGTGAACCTAGCACTGATGCATTCGAGGATGCAAGTGACTCTAAGCTAGAGTCAATTATAATGGACCCTCCTTTTGCATCAGATGAGGAATATTTCTACGAAGTAGAAGCTCACCCTCAGAGACACCAAGAGATTATGAATGAGGTGAGATTAACCACACAAGTGACCACTAAGAACAAAGGCAAGAAGAAGAAGAAGAGAGAAGTCACACCAGAGGAAGAAGAATCTTTGTTTGAGGTCCCTGAAAATTTCAAGAAGTATGAAGTTGAAGATAGGAGAGTCATGATCAAGATGCCTAAACGTGAAGCAATCATAGGAGAGGCCTATGATAACAAGGAAACTACAAAGAAAATCCTAGTGACCATGGAGGAAGGTGAAGAGCGATGCACATACATAGGACACGACCTAAGTGAAGATGAGGAGCAGGAGTTGATAGCCTTACTACGAGCATATAGAGATGTGTTTGCATGGAGTTACAAGAACCTGAAAGGTGTAGACCCTGACATATGCTCACATATGATCCCCATGACCTTAGAGGCCAGACCCTCGAAACAGAAGCCATACACATACAATGACAACTATGCTGCCAAGATCAAAGAAGAGATAGATCGTTTGGTGGAAGCTGGATTTATCTATGAAATCGAGCACACTGAATGGGTATCCCCCATTGTAGTGGTGCCCAAAAAGAATGGCAAATTACATGTGTGCATTAACTTGAAGAAGGTTAACACAGCCACTATCAGAGATAGTTATCCGCTTCCTATCACTGAGCATCTATTAGAAAGGGTAAAAGGCAAGGAAGGGTACAGCTTTCTAGATGGGTTCTCTGGTTACAATCAAGTAGCCATCGCACCAGAAGATCAACATAAGATGGCTTTTGCCACAGAGTGGGGCATATTTGCTTTTTGAGTAATGCCATTTGGTCTAACCAATGCGCTTGCAACCTTCCAGGGACTGATGTGACATGTGTTTAAAGAGTTCGTGAGGAAGAATTTGGAAGTCTATGTTGATGATCTCTGTGCTCATTCCAACATTAGACAGACACGTATACCTGAACTCAGGCAAATCTTTGACAAATGTAGAGAATATCAAGTCTGATTGAACCCAGAAAAGTGTGTTTTCATGGTCAGGCAAGGAAAGATTCTAGGACACATAGTGTCAAAGAATGGCATATCCACGGATGAGGAGAAAGTGAGAGCTATTGCACAACTACCTAGGCCAAAGAATGTCAACAAAGTGCAAGCTTTCATGGGGCATTGTGGCTATTACCGACGTTTTATACACATGTATGCCATCATTGCAAAGCCTCTGTACGGACTTTTGACCAATTTTGAGTGGACTGATGAATGTGAGAAATCTTTCAATGAGCTTAAATGGCAATTGTGTTCAGAACCAATCTTGACTACACCAGATTGGAACAAGCCATTCCATGTCCATGTGGATGCATCCAATTATGCTATTGGGTGTCTACTTGCATAACCTACGGGCAAAGGTAATATGGATCTTCTGATTGCCTATGCTAGTAGACAGTTAAATGCAGCTGAACAAAATTATACCACTACTGAGAGAGAAGGGTTAGGCATGGTATATGCTGTTAAAAAGTTTAGACACTATTTGCTTGCAAATAAGTTTAAATTTTTTAATGATCATCAAGCTCTACTTTACTTGGTAAACAATCCATGCAATACAGATAGATTAGTAAGATGGTTCCAACTTCCTCTTACTAATGGAATATGACTTTGAGGTAGTGGTGAGGAAGGGCAAGACTCACTTGAGAGCAGATCATCTCTCGAGGCTCATCCGGAGAGGCCCCACAAGGAGTATCAGATGACCTTCTTGATGCTTACTTGTTTAATTTGGAAGTTGTACCACAGTGGGCCAAGACCTTACTGCCAATACTGACATATGGGCCTAAACATCCAGTAATAAACACTCAAGATAGGGAGGTAGTAAAAGCCCAAATTTAAGTACCATATCATGGCAGGGAGTATGTACAAACATACACATCAAGGAATATTAGCTTGTTGTGTGGAAGAGGATGAGTACGCGAAGTGGTTGCAATTAGCACATGTGGGTGCATTAGAGCAACACTACTCGAGGCAAAGAACTTTACAGACACTGAGGAGACTCGGAGTGCACTGGCCAACTATGGAAGTAGATGTCCATAGGATGTGCAAGAAATGTCCAATCTGCCGTACTAAACCACCAGTGGAACATGCCACTCTTTATCGAGTGTCTTTAGTGCCAGATTGGAGCAAACCATTAGTAGCCTTCCTGAGGACGAAAACATTCCCCCAAGAGATGACATTGGCTAGACAAAGGAGCTTAGAACAAGAAGCTCTAGACTATACTCTCATTGGAGATAATCTATACAGATGAGGAAAAGATGGGTATCTTAGATTATGTGTCCACGAGAACGAATATCTAAAGATCTTGGAAATTGCTCACCAAGGTGTAGTAGGAGGACAATTTGGACCAGATAGAGTGATCAAGACAGTACTTTTTGCAAGTCTTTGGTGGACCACACTTCACATGGATGCACATACCTATGTGAAGAGGTGTGATGTTTGTCAATGAACTCAGTATCCTATACGTAAAGATGAGATGCCATTGAAACCTATGATGGGTTGGAAGTGCATTCTCTAAGTGGGGAATAGACTTTGTCGGTCCTATTAATCCCCCAGCTAAGGGTTCCCATGTTGAATACATTATTGTGGCCATGGACTATCTAACCAAATGGGTAGAAGTAAAAGCTACAACAAAGAACGATGCCCAGACTACAACTAAGTTCTTATTTGAGAATGTGTTCACTAGATACGGACTGCCAATAGAGCTAGTAAGTGATAGAGGAATGCACTTCTTGAATGAATTCATAGAAAACCTTCTCCAAGAATTCTTGGTGATACATAAGAAGTATGCCCCCTATCATCCACAAGCTAATGGACAGGCTAAGAGCACAAATAAGATTCTATGCAATGTATTGACAAAATTGGTTAATAATAAATGCTCTGATTGGGAGAAACAACTACACCATGATGTTTGGGCATACAGAGTTTCATATAAAATGGTACTCCAAGCCACACCCTTTCAGATGGTGTTCGGCCAAAATGCAGTGCTACCATTGGACTTTTTGATACCTACATTGAAGGTAGCACAAGGATAGGCCATGAGCTCTCCTCTAGAATCTTCGATCTTGAATGATTGGGTGAAACACGATTGAGAGTTGCAACAAGAATTTATGCAGCCAAGAAGAGACAAAAAGCATATTACACACACATGTGAAGGATAAGGACTTGAAAGCAGGAGACCTAGTCCTAGTCTACACCGTGAAGCAACATGCATGGAAATTAGAGAAGAGAGGCTATGGACCAATGATTATCAATAGGATCTCCACAAGTGGAGCAGTTCAGCTAGCCACTCTAGAAGGCAACATCCTACCAAGTCACATCAGTGGATGCAGAGTCAAGTTATATCAAGAACCCCTCATGGAGGAGATGTTAAGTTGACTCAATACTGCAAAACGTAAAGAAGAGGACAAACAAATTCGAGAAGAAGCACAGGCAGATTCTTTACAATGCATCCGACGAATGAAATTGAGGAGACAAGGTAGAGATCAGCCTATGCCTGACACTCAAGAATGTCTAGGTTATCACATGGCCATGTGCAAGGCTTCAGGTGAACGTTCCCATAGGATAGTCGATCGGTGACCTTTTGTGACCCTAAAGGTAGGACAAGGAGAGAGCGCAAGGACCGTGAGAGCTTTAATTGACTCAGGAGCAGCCACTAGTGCAATTCAACTTTCTTACTACCGAGAATTTCAATTGAAGGTCAATCCTATAGAGGCATATCTGATAGGGTTGGGAGGTTGGAAACCCCTTGCATGGGTGAGGTGGAACTACCCCTCTACATTCAAGAGGTTCTAATGGAAGTCAAAGTGCTAGTATGTGAAGACGAGGATCTTACTGAACCTCTTGTCTTGGGCCAAGAATGGATCTATGATCATGCAGTCAACCTCAACCTAAGAAGCGGACTTCTTCAGGCTTGGGTAGGCCAAAACCGCATCACGATTGAATTAGAAAATCAAGCACTCAGACCACTAGAAAAGGCACCAAATCCTGGTCCCTCTAGGAACCCACATGAAGATAACGATGCTATTCTTGTCCAAAGTTCTATGGTGCAGAAGATTATCAGTCTTGATGAAGGTGAAGAATTCAATGAGGAGTTCCCTTCTTTTCCAAAGAGGATTGGAGGAAAGCGAGCTGGGCAACACGACACAGAGGAGGCCGATGATCAAGAAGCATGAGCACCAACTTGTGCAATATAAAATACCTCTTGGCATGAAGCAGATCTGGATACGCAAGGGTGGAAAACCCACGGCTCCAGAGACAGATTCTCAAAGATGCACCAAACGAGCTACACCATCGAGGATTACAATGAAGGAGTACCCTAGGCAACACTCTAGAAATACCATTTCTATTTGGGTCCCAAAGCGGTCAATGAAGGCTATCCCAAATGCTAAACAAATCTGGGTGCCCAAGACCTGCTTACGAGCTCAGATAGCTTCACCTACCTTCACAAGAATGAATCAACACTCACAAGCACCCTTGGCACAAATCCCAGGGCAAACATCTACACTCCACACCACTACATCTTTGGTCACACCTAGGAATGTCATCAAATGGGTACTCAAAAGGTCCCAAATCCAACACAATCCAATCCACAAACCTTTACATGTCAGCACCATTAAAAGCTACGATTCCACAGTCAAGGTTTGGAGACTTAAACCCCCTATCAAACCCCTTGACCCAATTTTGTAAATCAGTCCACTCTGATGTAGGTGCATTCTCAGTACATTGCACATCCAAAAGTGTGCATCTAGGGTGAACACTAACCTACTAACCAACATTCACACACATCACAAACACTTCACCCACTAACTCCTGACCACTTGGAATGTCATGTTAGTATTGTGGAGGGAACATCAGAACATCCTGTTTCCTATGCAATGCAAATGTGCCTCTCTTCTTCTAGCAGATAAGCATCAACAGCTACAAGCAGCCTCATGGCAGAAGCAGCGGGCCTGAGCTCACAGGCAAGAGTAAGTACTGCAGGGATTAATGTGGAGAGTCTACCTATTGATGTGCCACCAACTGAATGACCTATAGAGCTGCAACACCTCCAACAAATACCTATATGGGACCCTCCCACAAGAATAACAGAGAGATTCCATGCAAATTCTCATTGGTTTAATGGCATGCCAGGGCTCTTAGGGGAGGCTAAGTATATCTGGGAGTCCAAGTGTGAGTATGACAAGTCATGGGTCCGATTCCAATTCTTTTCCAAGGAGTTTGAGACTCTCTAGAACACACAAGAACTTCAAACCATATGGCAGCGTGCAGGGCTGGCGGACTACTTTGAGGCACCCTTACCCAAACCAGATCTCCTACGATGTTACTACTTGGTCTCAACATTATAGGCGAATGAAGAAAAAGATAACCCAGGAACATTCGTTCTTTCTTCTTTATTGGGCAACAATGAGTTGAAAAGGTTCGAACTTACATTGGAATCGGTGAGCTATGCTTTGAACATGCATGGCATGCATGTACCATCGGAAAAGGATGCCCTAATACCCACTAACATGAAGAACCGGAAATTACAAAAGTTGAAAGATATGGGAGCACTCAAACCAAATGTGTCCATTCCTCTTCGTATGTGCATGCAACATTTTGCATTTCCTGGTCAGGATCGATTCATTCAACCCCACAAACGAATATGGTTTGCTCTTTACTTGGTGATTAAGCTTCCTGTATGGATTGTGAAGCAGTTGTATGAAGCAAATAAAAGGTCATCTAGAAAGCTAGTGGTGAATGGTTGTTGTGCAATCACGCGCATCATCTACAAGTGCTTAGCATATGATGTACCCATTGAACGTGCTTTAACCTGGTCACAACTACAAATGTTTAAGAGACTCAAAACTGCCACACATCAATCAAAGCACATGAGGGGCTCAATTCCTTGTGTCCAAACACGCAAAGTTCTAACGACTTCGGAAATCTCACCGCGAGGGGTTTCCACCGTGCCTCCCTTTACCATTCGCATACCCAGATCTGGATCTGAAGGCACATCACAAGCTGCCCCAACGACTCTGCCTGTCCCTTCTAAATTTAAATTTCCTACGACTGGAGATGTTGAAGGGATGAGCACCTTCCACTTTGAATCATTCTTACAGAATTCCCAACTCTCTGATGTAGAATTCTTTTCGGACACAGAAGAACAGAGCACCTCTTCCCAAAGATGGAGGAAATCCACAAACAGGATGATGATCAGCAGAGAACTTTATCTCAACAACTAGAACGCTCAGAGGGAGGAGAAGAGGAAGGAGAAGAAGCAGAAGCAGAAGAAACCACCGGAACCCCAGCATATACAGCGAAACTCCGAAAGTTGTATCAAATCATGGAACGAGTACGGTCGCAACAACTGCTCACTGAACAGAGTAGCAGGATCCTCATGGCTCAGCTATTGGAAGAAGCTGGAGTTGACTCTGAATACAGCGAAGGCCTACTATTGTTGGCAAAAATGTATAGGGTAGTGGAAGCAGTGCGATCAGCGATCTAGAGGCCTACTGTTCAATATGATCTGCGAAGATTCCAAAAATGACCACAGGCTGGTAAAAACATCCAGATTCCCATTACTATGGTGGAAGGACCTATTATTACATCTGAACCCAGTGAGGCAACCTCCCAAGCAGCAGTAACCTCTGGCCAAGAGCTCCCAGTCACTCGTGATGAATCAACCGAGCCAATACCACCAACCCCCCCACCATCACCTCCTAGAACAGAAGCCGTGGAGATCACTTCGACTACTCAACCCACAGAGCAAGCCTTCATCTTCCGTAGTCCAACCTCCAGTTCCACCTTGTTTTCATCTTTTGAAAACCCTTTATATAATACCACCACCATCATAACAGAATCCTCCATAGAGCCTGCCATAGGACAACCAGCCCCCATGCCCTTGATCATAGGCCATCCTAACACTAGATCCATATTCTTTAGATTCCCTGCCACCATGCTCCCTTTCATAACCTTTCCGCCTCCAGTCTCTCACTTCCCACCCCCCATACCACCAGTCCTTCAACCCGCAGACACCACCTTCACCCCCACCGCTAAAAGCATGGACATTTCACCACCGACGGAACCTCCCCCTCCCCCCACACTCCCACCTTCCCCCATTCCCCCTCCACCAATTTCACCTGCACACACATCTCCTGTAGACACAACATTCACACTTCCCATTCCCCAATTCCCTTCCCTTGCATCTTCCACTGTACAAACCACACCTTCATCCATAGCCAATGCATTTGACACCATGATTGTGTGTATGTCACAGTTAAGGACAGAATACAATTAGTTGCAGGCACATAACCAAAGAATAGAAGAACACTCTGAATCATTACAACAACACCTCGATACACTAGAAGAGGACAAAGCCAGTATCCAAACTCAATTCCAAACTTTACAAGAGGCTCACGGCACGTTGGAGACACAATTTCAAAATGTAGATCAGGAAGCAATCCTAGGGTTGGAAAGCCATTTGCAAATACAATTGGAATGAAATTCCAAACTCTAGTGCAATATGGCACTGCTCAAATGACACCTTGCAGTGGCACACAAGGAAAATAGACATCTCCAACTATAGAACCAGGAAAACTTAGAGGCAGCCATCGAAAGCACACCCGGGGCACCCATTAGTCCCTCCAAATTTCAAGCGGTGACCCCGGAAAGCATCAAAATCATTCTTGAAGACTATGCCACTTTACTTGAGGCACATGACCAGCTATCAGATGAACTGGGTCAACTGAAGCAGACACGACAAAAAGAAATGATAGCGGGCCCCCAAGACACTGCCTCAACCACTTCACTTATCACTGACTCGGAGGCCCTACAAGATCTCCAAAAACAAGTAACAGAGTTGTAGGCACGTCTACTACAATACGAAAGACCACCATCCCCACCTGAGGCTCCCACAGATGAAGAGACAGTCTCCATTCCTGTGGAACAAATGTTTGAAGAGGAATATGATCCACAACTCTTCCCAGGGGGGCGACAAACGGAAGAAGGTCAGGATACTTTCGAAGCACCCCGACACCCACGGCTATGACAAGTGGAAGAAATGGGGAGTTCTCATGAAGAGCACACAGAAATGCAAAATTAGGCCATGAGAGTCATAGAAGAAACTGTGTTACAATCCAATTACTTCAAGAAATTGTCATCTAGATGCCTTATCCTCTCATCAGAACTCCAATACAGGCCTTACTATGTTATTCTAGCCGATTACAATGCAGAAATACAGAGTCACGGGTAAGATTCCTTCCTTCGCTACCCAATTTCAACCCAAAGACCTTCCTCTAGAGGTGCAGAAAGGAAAAATCCATCAACCGACATGGTGGTAGAAACTTCTTGAGACATATCCTGAAATGTTGTGCCCATGGAACAACATGCCTTTACATCTACTTTACAATCCATGTTACGGCCCCATTTCATGATGCAGATCATGGAAGCATTTAACATAAAGGTACAGAATAATGCTCAATGAAAGGAGTGGCTCAATTATCCGTGCATAGTGCCACCGCAGGGACCACCCTTAACAGCCTACATGATGGCAACAATTCGACATTGGATCCCTCGACTCAAACCGATGCCAGATGTCGCTGGTCAAATGATGCTTGAAATTTCGGATATGATGCAGATCGTACTCAAAACCTTTAGAAATGCAGCAGCACCACAGGTACATCTATGGGAGTTTAACAATGGAAATTACGATTTGGTGTATGACATGAGCACCACCCCCAGCATTCATGTGGCTTACGCTTGGCATGCACGCATCAGATACCTTCCCGCATGTTATAAAAAAACATTCCAAGACATGTTCAGAATAGGTTTTTGCGAGTATCACTCAGAGGTCTTTGCACCTAAGCCCACACTTGCTTCATCTCTTTGCCTGCGAACGCCATGTACTCCGAGTACTATACGATGCCGCAACTGAATGTCCCAAGTGCAATAAATTGGGATGCATTGCAAGAGGACCTAGCAAGAGGATTACGGATAGGAGAACACGAGCTGACCACCAATGTTCTCCAATACTACATTGACCACCCTATAATAGAGCAGAGGTCTATCAGGGGCGACAGACGCTAGAGAGGGGGGAGTGTTGGCATACAAGTCATAAGAAGAGCATACAAACACAAAGGAGAAGTCATACACAATACAACAACAAGGCCTAATCATTTTTTTCCATAAACTATTTCCAACTCAAGTGATTTTCATCACTACACACACATTGTAAATCCCATTTTTGGTAGAATAGACTCCATTTTGTTCAAGCCGAGGAGTCCTTGAGCTTGAGGAGTATTAGAATTAGCTACATATAAATTTTCATAATTTTTAGATTCCATTTGACCCCTCAAATAAGCTTTAGAACCTAATTTTTAACTAGGCCGGACACTAGGTCTGGACAAGGCCAAAGCTAGTCAAAAAACTGTAAAAAGAGCTAGAAAGCTCATTTTTTAGGTTAGATTGTTAGTGATTTGAGCTTATGTAAGAGACTTTTTGACTAATGCAAAGAACTCCATTGTTCCTCTCTTTGTTCTTGCCTTGTGTGCGCATGTGTGTGTATGTGTGTGCATGTTTGTGTGCTTCTCACTAAACACACTTGTGCCTTCACTTGCTCATAGTCTTCATACTAGTCCTCATGTCTCCACGGATTGACAATTATGAGGTGGAACTCCTCGTGTTGGTACTTACCATTGTGCTAGAGTGACACTTAGTGTTTTGAATCTATTTCTATCGATAAGTGTTTGATCATATTCCTTGTCCACTTCCACTAATTGTTATTGTGTGTCCATAGCTATCTATATCATTTGTTTCACCACTAGTTTTAGTTGTGTGATGTCCACATTCAACCAAGTTTGTGGTATAATTAGTTCTTCTCCTCTTTTTACATCTTTGCCTTTCTCAACATGCAATAGCTCGTTAAAAGGTTGTTGAATATGAAGATGGACCCTAAGTTCATCCTCTTTTGCTTTTTTGCTCTTCATTGTGCTTCCTTGAAAGGTGACATCCATAGGTGATGGCTCTGCTACCTCATCGATGGGTGTAAATGGTTCTTGTTCAATAATTTCTTCTTCGACACGCTCTTCCTTGGGATGCTTCATAATAGGTTGACTTTCAACATGAGCTTCTATGAACTAAAGCTTTGTTGTGTCATTTATTTGGATGGTGTATACACCTTCTTTTTGTTGCTCCTCCTTTGATTCTTGCTCCAGTTTAGTATGTTGTTCTTGACTTTTTTCTTTGATCTCCACTTCATGTTGGTCCATTACTTGATTTAATTATTCCCATCTGCCTTCAAAGTTTGATTCGGTGTGGATATCCATGTTGATGGTTGATTGATCATTGTCTTCTGGGGATTGAGACGATGAGCTTGAATTAATCAGCCCCAATTTTTTATATCTATGAAACTTTATTAATCTTTTTCCTGATAGATGATGAGGTACCATCTTGGCCTCTTGGTAAAGATGACCTTGTACTAGCAGATTAACTTGTCCTTCCATGAATATTTTAAGCGACTTATTTACAAAATATACTTCCAAAGCTGTACACAAGTGATGAACACATTGCATCCAGCACTAGACATGCCATTGTGCCCAAAGCATGAGTTCTCGATGCAGAAGAAGAATGGACCACAATCAAGTTCATGCACGAGCTAATAAAAGAAGTGTTTAGATGGACCAAGGATGGTACCAGTGATCTGAACGAAGAGAGTGATGGTGCCAAAATGAGGACATTCTTGGACATCAACTGAATTGACATTGAAGAAGTAGCTCATTTGGTACATCAACACTTTTGCTTTCTAAATATGCATCAATATACTACACCTCAAAAGATCATAGTCCAACTATTGTCTCACGCAATCAAAGAAGTCGAAAACCAGATAAAATTAATGCCCTATATTCATGAATGATTATTTGAAGAAAAAAACAATGGGGCCACAAGAAGTTCCTAAATGGAAGTGTGGCACTGGCACCACTGATCTACCATGCATTGAAAATCAAGAACATCTTTGGGAAATGCCCTCTTCAATGAAAATGGAGAAATATGAGAAAAACAGTGAGCGTTATAGAAGAAGCTAGTACAAGCTCGCAACCATTGATGCAAGGAGCAAAAAGATTGAGGGAAGTTATAAAAGAAGAAGTGACTCCTATAGAAAAGAGAATATACGTCCTGCTGAGAACCCAGAAGACTACACCAATTACAAAAGCAGAATCACAAGAAGTTATGGAAAAGACCCATGTTGCTTTTTTTGGGACATCCAATGTCGAAGGAATTTCGTGCAAGATTTTGGAATCATGTGTCATAACAGGTGACTAGTGATCAGTGTCCATGATCTTGACAGTAACTACGAACAAATGTTCACCCATTGGTTGATCTTCTAGAATCTAGTGTCCTTTTGCTCTTGTTACGATCTTCTTGTAATGTCGCTTCAGAGTCTTCAGAAGCCATATGCACTTGTGATGTAATAGAGTTAGCCTTGAAAATAAACCAATTCTTTCTATTCTAGTTGTGTGTAGTGATGTGTCGTTTCTCGTGAAGTGGTATCCCCCTTGCTAGGTTGAGGGAAGTAAGATACCAAGCCATATTTATGTTTTTCTTATTTTTAGGATTGAAAGAAAACAAAATATTAGTTTATAGACAAAGCATTTATTTATTTACATTAATTTGATTTCAACCTATAATGGTACATGCTAAATTCTATTCTTGTGGAGAAAAAGTGAACCACTATTTTTGTTGATGAATCTGTGTGCTGCATGCATGGCTGAGTAATGTAGCCCTATCATGCATACTTTTGATGCAAATAACTCAGTATGAGTGCAAGAATGGTCCATTGGGTTGTCTTGGCATGCCCCTTGTTTGACCACTATATTCATCTAAGAATGAATACATTTCTCTTCCAGCTACATCATCTAGCATGCTATCTAAGAATGGCTACGAAAATGGATCAGGGATAGTGGATGCATTTAATTTTCTATAATCTACACATATGTGAAGTTGCTTATTCTTTTTGGGTACAATAACAATCGGGGAAATCCACTGAGTGTGCTCTACTGGGATGAATCCAACACGAAGTAATCTATCTATCCTCAACCCTCTAAGCATGATTGGGATTCATTCGGTAACCTTGTTGCTTTATTGGTCAAGCATCTAGTTTCAGTATGACCTTGTCTCTATAGTCCCATGCAAAAACATTTGTAAATTCTTTTAACTGAGTTAACAAATCCTCTTGAAAGTTAGAATTCAGGCTAGCTTTTATTTTGACCAATCGTAAATTAGTTTCATTTCCCAGATGACAATTCACTAATTGATCTTTCGGTACATAAAGTTTCCATGCTATACAAGGGTCACTCTCAAATTGGAAGAGGTATTTAATATCCATAGGGTCTAATAGTTCCTTAGTTTCACTTATAGAGTCATCCACAAGTGCTTGTACTGTACAGGTCGTCGGAGCACATTGGTCTAATACCTATTATAAATCTACCATCCCAAGGGAGAGTAAATCCAGATTGGAAATCAGAAAGCCTTCTTCCTCACCATCATACAAGCCATCTAGCATATGAATGGGCTCAACTACATAAGTTCATGCATGAATTTTGCATGGTTTCATATCATCTAATGGGACCACATATTTACATTGGTTACATTCAAAAATAAGCTCATGCAAGGACCAGCCTTGTAGAGCTTTGGCTTGCTTGAGCCAAGTTCGACCAAACAACAATTATATTCATGGCTTGATTCAGGAAGGTCCATAATGACAAAAGTATTTTAAACACTACACCTTGCAATGTAATAGGGATATCATGTACCAATCCTATCGCATGGACCCTAGATTGGTCAGCCATTCATAAGAAGAAGTTAGCCAGTTCAATGTGATTCCACTCGAGCTTCTTATAGATCACCACAATAGCAATATTAACACCACAACCACCATCAATAAGGACCAAAAAATTTTTATGATTTTTAAACCAGAACATAATGAGTGGTACTACATGATCGATGGTCGCATTAGATCTTGGATTAATAGTGGCAGTAGTGGGTACACGAATTGGACTTGGATCGATTTGTTGCTGAAATTATTGACGGATACCAAGAACAAGTGTGAGCAGCTGTCCTAATGGGATAGTAATTGGTGTGTTTGCCAGGATGTCCCATGCCATGCTGGGATTGGGCAATTTCAATTTGTTGTCAGATGAAGTGACTGTTTCTAGTTCTGTCGATTCTATTGCAGGCTTTACTAATTGCTTGAACTTTTGTTGGGTCACTGGTGTTAGATCTAGAAAAACTGGACGTTTAACTTGAGCCCACCTTGATGCTTTAACAATGTACATTGCTGCGCCTTGAAGCTTGGTTCGAATAATTTTGCAGCTGGATGAAGTGTTTTACCCGATCATGTCTAGATGGCCATTGTCTGAGTATCTATCTACAATAATATAAACCATATTTGCCATAGGATTTTGCCTATCCTTTCTACATTTATCGTATTCACGGGCCTCCTTGCAACGTCAATGGATATCGCCAACTTCCCTACAAAAATGACATCATGGTGGGGGTATGATTGTACTGTTGCTAGCTTGTCCCTAGTTCCATCGAAACTGATTAAAGTTTCATGTTTGCAGTTTTCTGTAATTGGTATAGGTAGAATATGATGTGTTTTGTAAATGAGGCAGTACATAACTTGAAGCTGGTTCTCCATGTTCTTGAAGTACTACATTATCAGCCAATCAATTTTGCATTTTGACATTATATAGATAGGATTCTATAGATTGATTGCACAAATGGCACAATAGATTTGATTAAGTGCGCAACTGGTTCCCACATAGCTGAGATTTTTGCATTTAGTATAGTATATCTGATTCAAGGGGTCATCATTTCTATTTTTGCCAAAATTTAGCCATTGTAAGTCTTCTATAAATCCTCCCAATTTATGCCCCAACTATAATGCCATGGCAATAAGAGCATCCAAGGTCATGCCACCAATACAACAAATAATCATGACTTGTCTTAATTGTGGGTTAAGTCTATTAATAAACCATTGAGTAATAACATCATTGGGTAGATTTGCTTGTGGAAACTATCGTAGATATGTGTGGAAAAGGGTGGCATAATCTTGCACACTCTAATTCATTTTTTTCCTATTAGTTTCCATTTGCTTGTGGAAACTATCATAGATATGTGTGGAAAAGGGTGGCATAATCCTACACACTCTAATTCAATTTTTTCCTATTAGTCTGCAAGAAATTGAATATTTTTGCTGCATTCGTCTTTAATCTGAAGCGCTACAGAAATGCGTTCTTCACATCCTCGTATCGTCCAAAATGATTGAGGCCAAACTCAATGAGCCATCTTGCCACTTCATTGACTAAGGTGCACATGAATACTATGGCTTTATATTCTCGATTCTCTGGATTATTTAGCACTATGTAATTGATTTTGAAGGTGCACACATCCGGATCCGAATCATCGCTTGGAAATCTGTCAAATTCGGTGTAAGTTACTCCTACAATTGGTCATCTCTAATAACCCCTGATTGTCATCCTTGGTGATTGTTTTGCATATCTACCATGGGTTATGCACTTGGATCTACTGGTTGTTCTAATTCATGGGTATCTAATAACTCTGATTTATAGTTAGGAAATAGGTTTTTTGGAAGTTTAACGTTTGACTTATCGGTAGGGTTCCACACTTCATATAGGAAATCAGTGAAGATTTCCTTTCTACCACTCCAAAACTTTGGGAATTCCTCTTTAATACCTCGTTCAATAGGGGTACTCGGCCCTGAGCTATGATCGATTGTCTTCAAAATAGGTTCAACAAGCTTGTTAATATCTATAACAACTTCTTCTATTGTTTTGGCTGGGACCAGACTACCACCAGGTTCAGTATTGACACCAGATGTTGAACTGCTATCGGAGGGCACCGGACTATCACCGAGTTTGGTATTGGCACTGGACACCAAACCAAAGCACTGGATGATCACAGATTGAATTCCAATATACTTTGCAAATAAAAAACCAAGAAATGCTACGGTAGTGATCCACTACTGCTCGCTATACCCTTCCCTTCATATGTAACACCTTCATTATTACTCTACACTAGCATCTCCAACATATTATTCACTGTCAAGGGGTTTATCACCTCGGTACTTTGGATAGGTTTTTCCGGAGCACATTACTAGCATGTAGGAAATAATCTCCACTCAGAAGGTGTATGCTAAGCTTCTTTCAGAAACTAAATTCCATTTCTTATAGATGGCACCATTGTTAACCTCTGTTCCTAATCCAACCGTGTCTAGTAAGACTACAACAAATAGGGTAAACTAACAGGGTTCTTGGGTTGATAGGATTCTATAAATAGAGCCCTTTGGTATTTTCCCACTCTACACATAGATCAATTATCAGGTTAGGTTCTCATATGAAATTTGGTATCTTCCACATAGCACTATTCTGAATACTTACAGTATACACAATTAACAATTCATCTGAAAACAAGTTAATATTTGATAGGTTGATCAACACAGATTCAACTTAATGTAACAATAGAATGCGGACAAGAGGAAAATTGACACCGTAATAGACCGAACTTGCATCTCTGCTCGCTAGAGACCAAACAGGCAATCACTGGACTGATCTGGTTTCACGGCATGCATCAACATTTTCATTATACTGAAAGGTTACAATCATTCGTGTCTTCCTTTTCAGCAAAACTATTTGGTATACATAATGTTTGATAGTTACAAAAATATCGAGCAGCACTAACACCGTTGTGCCAACCACGGCTTCTAGCTCCTCTTCTACCCAAGTGGAAACCAGAGTCATTGGCACATCAAAGAAGGCTACGGTTGCATCTACCATGGCCCAAGTCCTCTCCACCTTTGTTGCTGATGGTGATGTCTAGATCATCGATTGGTTTGAGCACTCCACGAGTCTGATGTCAATGGCATTGACAAATCGATTGTTCTTCTTGAAACTCCCCCTCTCTAGTCAGTAATTTTATCTTCTCTCCATGATATTATTCCTCAAATTTTTTAGGAGCAGGTTTCTACAAATGCCAAAGAGATTTCACAGACCAATGCCAAAGAAGTTTTGCTGACTGAAGATTCCACTCCCCTCCTTCAACCCATCCCTCCTACTATACCTTCTAGTCCAGTTGAATCCTCGGAGGACAACCCTATTCATGAAGAAGTAGTTGGAATCACGTCGTCAGATTCCCCTACTTATTCCCCTCCTCCTATCACCTTCGAGCAACCAACTAGTGATGAATTCGCTCTCTGCACACCGGAAGCAAAGCCATTCTCACCGATCCCTTTCTCCAATTGGGGATGGGTCCCAATTTCGCATTTGAAGATCTTGTTAAAGTTGGGGAGTGACTTGTATAGGCTATCTATCATATTAACACATGCATTGAAGCAGAGAAATTGCACCTCCAGAAGACTTTTCAAGGAAAAATTAGATATGATCAAAGCCGATCTCACACCTTTACAAGAGGAAGTGATGCAATTTCAAGCACAGGAACTCTAGTTCTGATAGTAGTTAACTACAAAAGATGGTGAATTGGAAGCTCTTCACTGGGAATTATTTGCAAAGAACAAAACTCTAGCCAAAGTCAATTGAATGTTGGAAGAGCAGATGGAGAAAGTTGTTGCATTCGAGCAGGATTGCATAAAAATATATGCAAAATCTACTCAATGGGAGTCTGGATTGGTCAAAACCAAGGAAGAGCTATTTGTTAAAGCATACACTTTGATTGTCAAAGTTGGTCTCACCATCAAATTAAAGAATGAATTAGATGTTAATTAGAAGGAGTGGCAGTTGTACTTCAAAACTATTGAGTTCTAGGCACAACAAATACCACACATGGAAAATCTCTTGCATAATCAGAATGAGAAGATGAAGAAGGTTGAAGTTGATGCCGAACAAAGTAGAATTAGATATTGGGCTGCCCTCAAGAATGACTTCCACCTGCAAGAATCATTTTTGGTTGTAGAAAGTCCACAGCTTATTGATCAAGCAGCTCTGACAAGTTCCTCTAGTTTCGATGCCTGGTTACTAGATGCAGATACTATACAGAAGTTTCTTAAAGCGTTACAAAAGAAAATAAAAAGAAAATTTGAAGAAGCCCACATGATTTACTTATAGGGATTAGTAGATGATGATTTTTTTCTTAGGGTTTGGATCCAACGATGTGCCAATGTTAGGCTGATGGTGTGATTAATTGTAAAAACACATATTTTTGTTGAACCATTTCGATGAAGCATTGTAATTGTTTGAAGAGTATAATACATAAAACTTCACATGGTTGAGAGTCCAACAGAATGATGAGTCCATAGGGATTTGTTCACAATAAGAGGATCATCTTGTTGATAGATTTGGAGTAAAATGTTGTTTTGTATCATTGTCATTATCATTTTTACAATTTGTTAATATTGTTGTTAAGTTTGATTACTGTTGTTTCAATAATTACTATATTAATTGGGCAGAGTTGATAAGTTATTTTGAAGTTCATTGTCTTATAAGTGATATTTTGACAAGTGTATTTGCATTCTATATTGCACAATGAGTTGTTTGTTCAATGTACTGTGAATAATCTCTGTAAATATCTGTAAGTAATATGTCCATAATTTTGTGGTAGAGTTATATTGGTGAATACTGTGAACGAATGCAATAGAAGGAAAACCAACAGTGTGCGCATTATGTCTATTAAACTACCACCCTAGAACCCTCTTGTTTGGTCGTTCTATGGACTAGAAGGCTAACAAACGCAAGCTAGTGAAGATGTATGGTATGTAGATAGTGGATGTAGCAATTATATGTCATGTCAAAAGGATCTTTTTAGTGATTTGCAAGTCCCAAAGCATGAAGGGCATGTGGAAATAGGTGAAAACTAAGAGCATACAATTCAACATGTAGGACATATCATTTGGAAGGTAATCAAAGGGCAAAGTGCTTATCAGAGGTATTACATGTCCTTACTATTACCAAAAACTTGATTTCAACAGGCCAAATGGTAGAAAAAGGCTACTAAGTTAGCTTCAATGAAAGAGGATGTTTTGTTGAGGATCCAAGACCAGGTTTCAAGCTCATAGCAAAAGGAAAAAAGCAAGGGAGAATGTTCATGATGGACATAAATCAGTCGCACCATTCAATGTATGTCACATATGGAGATAAGCAGATAGCAGAGTTGGATCCATGGCAGAAATGAATAGGTCACATCAACCTACAAATTCTCAATGACATGCAGAGGAGGAACTTGGTAAGAGGCCTAGCAAATTTTACATCTAAAATGTTACATGAAATTTGTGTAGCCTGCCAACAAGGAAAACAATCAAGGTTGCCCTTCAAGAAGAGTACCTATGTGAGCGCAAATGTTTTAGACCTTATTCACATGGATGTTTGGGTTCCAGCAAGAGATGCATCCCTTGCTGGAAAAAGGCACTTTGTAACCTTCATCGATGCCTTTTCAATAAAAGTATGGTTGTATTGCATTAGGAACAAATCAGATGTGTTCCACTACTTCAAGCAAGTCAAGGCACAGGTGGAGAAGGATTCTGGCAAGTTTATCAAAACTTTGAGATCTGACGGACGAGGAGAGTACTGAATTTTTTGAATTTTTTCAAGTCAATGGGATCAACAGACAATTTACATGTAGGTATACCCCTCAACAAAATGGGTTAGCATAGAGAAAGAATAGAGACATAATAGAGGTAGCAAGGTGTATGCTCAATGAAGTGAATATGCCGCATTATTATTGGGGAGAGGCTACATATGCAACCACATACATGATGAATAGATGTCCTACATCAGGTATACATCATTTAACCCTTGAGGGATCATGGAGTGGAAGAAAATCTTGCATTTCACAACTTAGAATCTTTGGTTGTATATGCTATGTACATATACCTCAAGAGCTCAGGTCAAAGTTAGATGCCAAATCTAAAAGGTGAATCTTTTTGGGATATTCTATAGAACAAAAGGGGTATAAACACTATAATCCTATTACCAAGGAGTTGAAGGTAAGTAGGGATGTTTTCTTTGATGAGTTGAATCCTTGATATGCATGCATGAGTCCATTGTAGGTTGAAGAGATAAGTGAGACACATAAGAAGAATGATGATAGATTTGAAGAAATCATGGATTTAAGTGGTCCAAGCAACTCATCCAACACAAGGAAACCCTCACCATGGAGTGGAAGGCTTAGGGAAAGAGAGACTAGCTCTGAAGAAAGCTCTTCCAACAAAATAAAGACTAACTCCTCAAATGTTAAGGCATTTGGATTGCCTTTCATCATCCATCAAAGAGTAGAAGCAAAACTCTAATATGACTCTGGAAGACCATTTAGAACACTCTACACAAGTGAATTGTCAAGAAAGACTTCATCAACAAAAATCAACTTCTTTTCAAATCTTTGATCTTTGATAGACAAGGCTATCAATGCGTGTGCCTAAGCATCTCTACCATCCCAAGGAGTTGCTCTACAGTAGGTGCAATAGGAAACTCAGCACGAATAGGAACTTGAATAATATCACCATCTTCAATGCCATCTGCATCAGCTTTAGTAACTGTATTTGCAGGTGCAATAGGACGTTTTTCAACACCCTGCACAATATTCCATAGTCCTTTTGCAACCATCGAACTTATCCTCAACAACCAACATATGGAATACATCATTTCTTTCAACCATGGCCACTAAATAAAATAACCCGATGTAGAAAAATGATTGTATCTCAAAAAGTTAAACAAAACTACCCTATCGAGTTCTACTAAACCTGTAGTAGAGTTCGAGGTGCTTATACTGACGATCTGAAACCTGCATATATCTTTGGCACAAAAAGACAAAATTGCATTCAAAGGTCGAAACGAGCTCAAATTGTGATTTCGAGGCCAAACACGTAGTCACTGGACTCTCGCTTCACGGCCTTATGCCAACAACATGCTTGCACGCTTGTCTCTTGGATACATGCATCGACATTTTCATAAAGAAGGCTATGGTTGCATCTACCATGGCCCAAGTCCTTTCCACTTCTGTTGCTGATGGTGATGTCTAGATCATTGATTGGTTTGAGCAGTCCACGAGTCTGATGTTGATGGCATTGACAAATTGATTGTTCTTCTTGAAACTCCCCCTCTACAGTGAGTAATTTTATCTTTTCTCCATGATATTATTCCTCGAATTTTTGAGGAGCAGGTTTCTACAAATGCCAAAGAGATTTCACTCACCAATGCCAAAGAAGTTTTGCTGACTGAAGATTCCACTCCCCTCCTTCAACCCATCCCTCCTACTATACCTTCTAGTCCAGTTGAATCCTCGGAGGACAACCCTATTCATGAAGAAGTAGTTGGAATCACGTCGTCAAATTCCCCTACTTATTCCCCTCCTCCTATCACCTTCGAGAAACCAACTAGTGATGAATTCCCTCTCTGCACACCGGAAGCAAAGCCATTCTCACTGGTCCCTTTCTCCAATTGGGGATGGGTCCCAATTTTGCATTGGAAGATCTTGTTAAAGCTGGGGAATGCCTTGTACATGCTATCTATCATATTAACACGTGCATTGAAGCAAAGAAATTGCACCTCTAGAAGACTTTTCAAGGAAAAATTAGATATGATCAAAGCCGATCTCACACCTTGATGCAATTTCAAGCACAGAAACTCTAGTTGTGACAGTAGTTAACTGCAAAAGATGGTGAATTGGAAGCTCTTCACTGGGAAGTATTTGCAAAGAACAAAACTCTAGCTAAAGTCAATTGAATGTTGGAAGAGCAGATGGAGAAAGCTGTTGCATTCGAGCAGGCTTGCATAAAAATATATGCTAAATCTACTCAATGGGAGTCTGAATTAGTCGAAACTAAGGAAGAGCTATTTGTTAAAGCACACACTTTGATTGCCAAAGTTGGTCTCACGATCAAATTAAAGAATGAATTAGATGTTAATCAGAAGGAGCGGCAGTTGTACTTCAAAACTATTGAGTTCTAGGCACAACAGATACCACACATGGAAAATCTCTTGCATAATGAGAATGAGAAGATGAGGAAGGTGACTCTAGATGTTTCCCCACTGTATTTGCTTTGTATGGTTTATGTGTAATGTTTGGTGTTGTATGCATTTCCAAGCTTTTTCTTTTGCTCTTTGAGCGTATGAAAATATGGACCAATAATGACCCAAAGAATGAGTTTTGCGTTTGAATGACCTCTCCCCAAACACCATGACACTTTATTGAGTGTGTATAATCAATCCTCAAGTCTCCACGTGTGTGAAAGGTCTATTTTACTTCGTTTAACTCCTCACTTCAATGGCCAATCCTTGAGGCTAGTCTCTCACTTGGCTTAAAGATGATTGGGTAGTCTCTTTGTCTAGGTCATGCCATCTCTCTATGAGGGCTTTCTCCATGACTTGGATGAGCGTCAAGGTACCTCTCACACAAATGTTTTAAGGTTTTTGGGGAATAGGTGCCCAACTTGTCGCTTCAAAGAGGAGCTTAGAGAGATGTTCTTTCTAGATGTGCATACAACCAAGTAATCAACCCTTACTCAACTCAAGTTCCTGGTCTACCCCCTAAGAGCTCTCCTCAAAGTCCAGTCACCTTGAGAATGCACTCTCTTATGCTAATGATTTGCAATGAATATCTACTCGCATGTTGTGCTCAATCCCCTTGAAGGTTTCTCTATATCCAAAAATGTTTTTTAATGTCTCCTAGTAGGTGTGCCTTCTTTGATATGTCCCCATGTTTAGGTCAATTCACGCAAGTGGATGAACCAAAACACAAAAAGAGAAGAGACTGGTACCTCTTGCATTTAGCTTATCCCACTCCATGTGTTGCTTCTTTCCTCTCAAACTTCTATGCCAATCCTCAAGGTATTGAGTCCATGTGTTGCTTCTTTCCTCTCAAACTTCTATACCAATCCTCAAGGTATTGAATCTTTATCCAGGAAACGATAAGGGTCTTAGTTGGATACGTTCCTCTATAATCCTTGTATGACTTGTGAGTCCATCTCCTTAAACTCGTTGCTCATAAGGTGACTTGTGAGTCCAACTCCAAGCTTCCACCTCTAAGCCTGGATACCGCCTAAATTAGCACACCCCTCATATAGTGATGGTGACTGCAGCCATCCATGAAGCCACAAGGGACCTCTTCTTCACGTGTCACCTTCCGCCTCGCTTCTTCGACAACGTGTCTCTGGCTTGTGGAATCTTACCATGTTGTACGCAGCTCTTATCTCCATCGATGGTCAATAAAAGAAAGCAAACGCTTCCCTATCATCACTATTTTTTTTTCATGGGATTCTTTTTTTTTAATGTAAAGGAAGTTCGGCAATAGCCTACTCTCCCGGACTTGAATTAAATTAAGAAACAAAGGTACAAAAGAAAGGGACTAGTGCCCACGGGACCCCCCAAATCCCACAAAGCAGGGGAACTAGATTGATTCCTAGGTTGCTTTACAAAGAAGGTTAATCACCCTCTCGTCGCCCTCATGCGGGACCCACTTGGGTTTGAGCTTGTTGTTGATCAAAAGGAGGACTTGGTGGTGTCTGAAGGGGGGGGACTTCTTACTGTTGACAATCCTTTTGCCAAGGAGGAATAGTGATTTTTCAATCGACCACTCCCTGGGGGGGTCGCCGAAGTTGAGAGCACACCGCTCCCGCCAAATTTTCCACAGGACTTCCCCTCTGATTGCATTCCAGAGAGTCGCAGAGCAGCCAGTCGCTTCTCCCAAGAGGACTTGTTTCCAACTAAGCTGTGTATGAATTCTGATTTTCAGTTCAACCGTCTGCCAGATACTGTAAGAGTTGGGGCAATTAAAGAAGATGTGTGGGACATCTTCGATAGCACGGTGGCAGCGCTTGCACCACGGCGGGATCCCACAAATTTTGCTTGCTTTCTGGTTAGTCCAAATTCCCCGATGGAGAATTTGCCATAGGAGGACAGACTTCTTAATCTCTATAAGTGGGTGCCAGATACCCATGAATTTCATGTCCCACCGAAGCCGCGTCCAAGACAGGCACCACTTCTTGTTGAGGCTGGTCTGGAGGTCAGTCGTTTCTTTGATGTTCGGGATTTTGAGTAGGCTATTTCCATCGTGCCATTTGAGACCACGCGCGTTCGGAGTATCATGTCCCATGAGAAGGCAAGTTTTGTGACGATCCCAAGCGAGGCATCTGCTTTGCAAGATGTTCCATTCTTCGTAGGAGATGTTTATGCGGGGGTCGATATCCTCGTAGTTGATCCAGCTGTTGGTGTCATGATTCCAGAGGTGTTTCCATTTTTTGAATCCTTTGTTCCATATCTTCTTGGCATCTTGAATGTTCCATGCCTCCACCCTCCGGATGCCATGTATCGGAAACCAGATAGAGTCGTTTTGTCTGATTCCGGCAGCCCACTTCCAGTCTTCACTAATTCTTGTGAAGCTTTTGACTTTGTTCCAGCCCTTCCAAAGGGAGCATACGAGGTTGGAGCCTTTCGGGAAGACGGGAATCGGGGAGAATAGCAGGGTCATGATGTCTAGATTCTTCCAGTTCGGGTGCCCCATGAGGGCCAGCTCTTGCTTGTTTCTGAAGATCAGCTTGGCCCACGAGGCCTCCCCATTGCACCAAGCCTTGATCATCCATTTGGCTGCCAGTTTGTTGGCCATACACCCAATGTCTAAGATACCCAGCCCCCCGCTATCTCTAGGGCTGGCGCAGATGGCCCATTTGATTTTTGGCACCCCCCTTCTGTTATGATCGCCCGTCCAAAGAAAGTTTCTACAAATACTATTCAGTTTGGACAGCCCTTGCTCGTTCGGTCTCCAGCATGAGAGGAAATAAATGGTAGAAGAGAGGAGGAACGTGTTGATAACCATCGCACGTCCAGCAAGATTGATTTGCATACCTTTCCAATAGTTGAGCTTGTTTTCCAGTTTGGCCATCACCCAATTCCATCGCTGCTCCATAGAGACGCCAAACCCCAAGGGGATTCCAAGAAGGCGAAAGATTTGGCCCTGCGGAATGATTTGACAGCCATGATCAATGAGAAGGCCAGGGTGATGACCCACGATAGCCTTGAAGGCGGTCTTAGAGTGGTTGATTTTGGATCCAGAGGCATCGCAGAAGGTAGCAAGACACCTCCAGAACGTCTCCAGGCTCGTAATATCATTGTGGACGAAAGCGTTCATATCATCAGCAAAAAGTCTCATGATGATTTGGCCGTGGTCGTGAGGCAGCCGGAGGCCTTTGATATTGCCAGCCTCCACATGATGTGTCACCAGTCTGCTCAGCCCCTCAGTGGCGACGGCAAAGAGAAGGGGGGCCAGAGGGCACCCTTGTCTAATAGACCTTTTAAGGTGGATTGTCTTCGAAAGTTTGCCGTTAACGTTAATTTGGGTCATTGCGTTTCCAAGCAGGGTCGCGATCATCTTGGTGAAATTCTGACTGCATCCGAGATCAAGGAGCGACTGCAGAATATAGTCCCATTCTAGCCTGTCGTATGCTTTGTCAAAATCGATCTTGAGGAAGACCACATCTTGGTTAGACTCATTTGCAAATTGAATGCCTTCCCAAATATCCATAATGGTTTCCAGGATAGACCTGCCTTTGATGAAACCTTTTTGGTCCTCACTAAGCCAAGATCTCAGGTGACACGAGAGTCTGTTGGCGATGACTTTGGCGATGATCTTGTATCCAGTTTGGAGCATCGTAATAGGCCGCCAGTTCTCGATTCTGTTCTTTTCCCCCTTCTTGTGTATCAACTTGATAATTCCATTGTTTAGGCAAGACGGAAGAGCACCGAACATTAGCGCTTCTTGCCAGACCATCCGAAGCGGGGTGGCAACCACCAGCTTGAAGGATTTAAAGAACTCGTTAGTGAGTCCGTCGGGTCCCGGGCTTTTACCGAGAGGGAGGGCATCAATGACCTCAATGATTTCTGTTTCAGAGATCGGGGCATGAAGCAGAGAGAGGAGGTTGGGTGGAATCCTCCGGGGGGAAACCCTAGAGATGGTTGCCATACAGTCCCTTCTATGATGGGAGAGGGGGTTCGAGGTTCCCAGGAGTCTCGTGAAGTGCCCTTCGATGATGCCTAAATTATCTTCTTCCGAATTGCATACATTGCCAAGTGGATCTAGCAGTAGTGGGATCGCATCTTTGTTGTGTTTCCTTTTAAGGATATGGCACATCTCTTTGGTGGGTTTGTCGGCTTTGCCAGCCCACCACTCCTTGAAGAAGATTTGCAAGTTTTTCCTTTGTATTTCTTCCTCGTATCTCAACACAGCTCTGATTTTTCGGAGACCTTTCTGGGCTTGATGTTTTCCTTTGTTCACTTCCTCCTCGAGCCGCCAGAGTCTGTGGTAAAGAGCCTCCCTTCGAGCCCGCCTCACGGTCTCAAGCATCTTCTTAGTTCTGATCATGATCTTACGAGACTTGTCGACCGCATTTCTCCAGCACTTGGCTGGGGCCAAGCCAGAGGCGAACGCCACCTTCCAAGCGTCGGCAATTTCTTGATGAGCGGAGGGGAGAGAGAAGGTGGATGCGTTGGCATGGAACCACGGAGCCTTGCGGGTCTTGTAGGCAGGTTGGAAAGTGATAACGATCGGGTAGTGATCAGAGATGGTGAGATCAGTGCGTTGCGTGATGGTAGGAAGGCCCCACTGTTGGGTAAAGCTCTGAGAGATGTAGCATCTGTCGAGTCTAGCTTTCCTCAGGTCCTCGCCCGCTTGGAGATTCGACCAAGAAAAGCCATTCGAGTCTTTGAATTCAACCAAATCCAAGTGCAGTTTGGTCATGTCCCACGTTTCTTTCTCCCGACTGTCGATGACCCTGCCCTTGCCCATCCATCTGTCCATTGGGTCCTCCACCATGTTGAAATCCCCACAAACGAGCACGTTGTGGGGAAGCAAGTCTAAGGAGGCCCAGGTGTTCCGTCTCTCCAAATCTCCGTTAGGGGCGTACAAAGAGACCATAGTAACACAAAGAGGAGCACCAAACGAAACAGCAATCCAACGGTGACTCACATCTTCAATGAAGTTCTCAAGCTTTTCAAACCAGCGTTGTTTAACACCGATAGTCGTTCCTCCAGATCCCCGCGGGTGTTTTGTTGGGATCCACACGTGCGTCGAGGAGACCTGCCGGAGCCGTTTCTGGAGGTCTTCTCCGTCAATTTTGATCTCTTGAATGCATATAAAGTCTGGGTTTAAGCTAATGTCGCGAAGCCATTGTCCAATGATGGTCGCTCTTGAGGGGTCGGTTAGCCCTCTAGCATTTAGCGAGATGACAATCATTTTTGTATTGATCCCTCTTTGCGGGAGGGAGCTTTATCCTTCCTTCTCTTGGCTTCTTCTTTCTTTTTCGCTGGGATCTGGTCCCGACTTAGAAATCTGATCTTGTGGGGGCTTTTCCAGGGTACCTCCATGGGCTGCTTTCCTTTGCGGGCCGCCCCTTGCTGAGGAGACTTGGGCCCCGTGCTCGGCACCGTTTCCGAGATCGTCGATCCAATGATGGAGCTTTCACTGTCCATGTTATCTTCGTTACTAGTGGTGAACCCATCTTCTTTGCTTGTAGAGTAGCCTTCCTGGGGGGTTTCTTTAATGTCGTGGATCTCTAGGGCTTTGTCGTAGGTGTCTGCCTCAGGTGGTTTCCCACCTGGGTAGTCCAACTCATTGATCTCCTTTTCTAAATTGCAATACAAGTTGCTATAGGAGGAATGCGGAAGGTCGTTTCTCGCACCGTTGGCCCTAGGGCTTCTTTTCCTTCTTCTTCTAACTTCGGTAAATCCATCATCGTCGGCTTGTGGGTTCAGGAGGCCCTTGCCTTCCCCTTCCTTGGTCGAGTGGGTCAAGTCGCTACTGTTGACTTGAGCCGTTTTGGAGGCTTCTTGAAAGCGCTTGTTTTTTTGTCTGAGAGGGCAATCTTTAATCCTGTGGCCTTGCTGGCCACAGCGAAAGCACGCGTTGGGAAGGTTCTTGTAGATGATGTCCTGCTCCCACACATCGCCTTCTCCCATGTCCACTTTGATCATTGATGGAAGCGGCGAACTGAGGTCGGCTTCGACACAGATTTGGGGGTGCCACCTAGCGTTGAACGAGTGTCTTGCGCCTTCATAGATGAGACCACCAATGTCATCGCGTGAGGCCAGCGGTTTGCCGATAGGAGAGACGATGTCCCACACGAAGTTGTATAAGAAGTAAGGGAGGTTAGGGAGCTCAACCCAAAGAGGGTACCGAAGTGATTTCGATTTGTCGGGAGTAAAGTCCGGGGACCATCTGAATAGGCACAGGGTCGCCCGACCGAGTTGCCAGGTGCCAACGCTTAGGGCTTGGAACGCCATCTCTTCATTTTCAAAGACTAGCAGCATGTGGTTTGCTGGTAAAAATTGGCATTTGCTGACAATTAGTCCTCGAGGGAACCACTCTTTTCGAAGCCATTGTCGCACGATTTCGAGCGGGGGCCTAGGTCCAAATACTTGGCCGACGAGGCAAACTTTCTTGAGCTCCTCCTGGGCAGATAGAACTGCGGGTCTACTGAGGGACACAGTGGGGGATTCAAAACTTTCGGCTGCCCCAGGGGCGGCACACGAACCCCCCTCCAGCAGAGCGGCCAGTGTACCGGTCTCCCCGAGGGGAGGGGCCCGATTATTTTTCACGAGGGAGGACGAAGCCACATCCATGACCAAGGGAACTTGCACCACAATTGTTTTTCAATGCCCAGCGGCCAATCCCTCAATCAAGGAGAGAACGCCCCCGAACTCCTCGAAGTCAAACCCTCTACTTTTCAGGAAAAGACCATTAGGCCAAAAATCCCACCGAAACGGGAAGCACACTTTTTCTTTTCGAATCTTTTCTATTTTCCTTTTTCTTTTTTCTTCTCTTCTTTTTTTTTTTTTTTTTTTCTTCCTTTTTTCTTTCCTTTTTCTTTTTTTTTTCTTCTCTTTTTTTTTTTCTTTCTTTTTTTTTTTCTTTTTTTCTTTTCTCTCTTTTTTTTTTTTTTTCTCAAAAGAGTCTTTCTACTCTCTAAGCTTGGAGCTCCCTGCGACCGCTATCGGCGGCCGGAAGTTCCCCCCCGCGCGCGATCATACGATCAGGAGACCGGGCGCCCGGCGACACCCCACTGGCGAAACCAGTCCCGAGGTATCGGACCGAAATTCCAGCGATACTCCGGCGATACCCGGCGATACTCCGGCGAGCAGCGGGCGACACCAAGTGATAACCTTCTCCCAGCGATACCCGAAACGTGCCGAAACGTGGCGATACGCCGACGAAACCCAGCGAAACTCCGGCGCGCAGCGGGCGACACCCCACCGGCGATACCAGTCCCGAGGTATCGGACCGAAACTCCGGCGATACTCCAGCGATACCCGGCGATATTCCGGCGAGCAGCGGGCGACACCAAGTGACCACCTTCTCCCGGCGATACCCGAAACGCGATACACAATCGATTAGCGGGCGATAACTTGGAGAATTCCAGACGATACTTGAGCTCCCCGGAACTCGGCGATACTTGAGCCCGGGTATCGGGCGATACTCGAGTGTTCACCCGGCGATACTTGAGGCTCTTCACCCGTCAGGACGATCGCCAGTGCTAGCCTCGGGTATCGCGATACCCAAGCAAGCAGCGGGCGATACCAGTCCACCCGTGTCGACTGCTCACCCCTCAACCCAAAGGGGAGGGGGAGTAGGTCACGAGGACGGCGCGAGCAGCATTACGTCAGACAATGGTGACCGAAGCGCGTCTCCGGAACCACTCAGTCCGCCATAGCCGCGCCAGCGCATCAGTCTACCGTCGCTTCTTCTCTTCTTTGCCTGCGGCTAGGAGCCGTCCTTAGTTGATGCTCCGTCCAGCTCCGTCCTTCGCTGTTGAGCGGAAACTCAGTCCGCCATA
Source organism: Ceratopteris richardii (assembly GCA_020310875.1). Classification (NCBI taxonomy): domain Eukaryota; kingdom Viridiplantae; phylum Streptophyta; class Polypodiopsida; order Polypodiales; family Pteridaceae; genus Ceratopteris; species Ceratopteris richardii. The sequence goes on along the minus strand of CM035429.1, from coordinate 159,536,279 downwards.
GCCGCCATCGTCGTATACGTTGTTTTTATTGATGGATAGAGATTTGGAAAATACGTTGTAGATGACATTGTCATGGGATTCTTTTGCTTTTGTTGACTTCTATGCTTTTACTGGTTTATCGAGGGACCGGTACTACTAATGGATTCTTTTGCTTTTATTGACTTGTATGCTTTTTATCAAAGGGGGGCGAAGAAGACTTTTCGTGAGGCGTGGGGTTAGACTGCCCATCGGAGAGGGAGGAAACAATGATGGATGACGAGGGTTAAGTGGAAAGTGTAGATGAAGAGAAAAGGGGGTGGCGGAGGAAGGTAGGAAACAGGGGGAAAAAGGGAGGAGGGAGATTGATGGCGAAATGTGAATAGAAAAAAAGGAACTGGGTGGGGGGGGGGGGGGAGAAATGGAAAGCAGAAGGGAGTTGAGGAAGAGGTGAGAATAATAAGGAGAAAAGAGAAGAAGTGAAGGGAAGAGAGAAGGGTTCGTGGAAGAGGCGAGGGGGATAGGGGCAAGGGATAATACAGAGATGAAGAAAAAGAGAAGGAGATGGGGTGGAGAGATGAAAAAGATGAGAAAACGTATACGAAAGAAGGTTGAGGAGAGGAAGGGGTAAAGGGGGTTAGAAGGAAACGAGAGAGAGAGAGAGAGAGAGAGAGAGAGAGAGAGAGAGAGAGAGAGAGCAAAAGAGAGGGGGGCGGGGAGATGATCATGGAGGCGATTGATTGATGGAAAGAAAAAGGAGGTGACGAGAACAAGAAAAGGGGAACGGAGAAATAGGGTAAGCACAGAGAGAGAGAGGGGGGGAAAGACAAAGGAGGAAGGATGAACCAAAAAAATCGAGGGGCATACGAGGTAAGAGTGAGAAGAAAAAAGAAGAGGGGAGATGTGTGGAGAGTAAGGAGGGGAGAAAATGGGAATGCAAGGGGAAAGGAAAGAAGCAAGAACGTGGGGAAAATGGAGGGAAAATGAAAAGATTGATGAAAAAATTGGGGTGGCGATAAAAATGGATCTAGGAGAGAGAGAGAGAGAGAGAGAGGGGGGGAGAGAGAGAGAGAGAGAGAGGGAGAGAGGGAGGAAGGGTAAGTTTGAAGAGAGGGAGAGAAGAAAGGAGTGGGGATAAAGGGAAGAGAGAAAGAGAAAAGGTAAGTGAAGAGGGTGAAGGAATCGGGAGAGAAGAGGAAGGTGCAACAAAAATCATATGGGGGCGATAAAAAATACAGTGGGGAGAATTGGACCGAAAAGAAGATCAATGAAAAAGAAGAAAGAAGAGGACTCAAAGCATAATGTTCCACCCTCCAATTCTTATATGTTTGCCTACTCCAACCTCTTCCTTGTTGTCCAATATCCCAAGGTTTGTTTTCCAAGCAACATACACTCAAAAACGCTAGAGCATTTGTCCAAATGGGTTTGGTGTAGCGGATAGCATCGAACACCATGGGGCTGATGGCCTGGGTTCCATTCCTGCCCGGCTGGACATTTCAATTTCATTGTCATTTCAATTTTCCTTGTACCCTCAAAAAAAAAAACGTTGAAGCACACTTTCATATATGTCAATGTTTCAACCACATTTCTTAAACTTTTTATCAAATAACACCCATGTTTAGAAGAAATTTTGAAATGATAAGGGACATTTCAATTTCATTGTCATTTCAACTTTCCTTGTACCCTAAAAAAAAAACGCTGAAGCACACTTTTGAAATGATAAGGGAAAGAAAAAAAAAGAAAAAATAAAGCAAACGATTCTCCTCTACTTAGGGTAAAAATTCGTCAATCTACTCACAACTTACAAAGCTCCACTCCTATATCCTAATCCTGCCTCTATAAGAGCAAACTGTAAGAAGTGGGACTTCTTGCAATGGAACGAAAAACAAATTTAACAAGAAAATATTTACAAGCATAGGATGAGTTATCTACGTGCTTGGCAATCCATCACGTAAGTTATATAAGCATGAAAAGTGTTAATGTGCAATAAATGAATTCACTTATTCCCTTAGTCTAATCATATTACACATAAAAGGAAGCATCCAAAAAGCGCCACACAACATACATCAAGCAACAAAAAGTCACCAAAAAGAAGCATGCAAAAAGCGCCACACATCATAAATCAAGCAACAAAAAATCATCAAGAAACCATGAAAGTTTCTGCATGAAATTTTGGGTAGTTTTGTTCAACTTTTTGAGATATAGTCATTTTTTTGCATCGGGGTATTTTAGCCAATGGCCATGGCAGAAAGGAGTGATGTATTCTGTATGTTGGTTGTTGAGGATAAGTTGGATGATACCAATTACCCATTAGGGGCTTATATGATGCATCATGTATTGGTTGGAAAAGGACTATTGAATATTGTGTAGGGTGTTGAAAAACCTTCTCTGCAAACACAGCTGTTGAAGGTGATGCAGAAGGCATTGAAGATGGCAATATTCTTTATGTTCTTGTTTGTGTTGCAGTTCCTACTGCACCTACTATAAAGCAAATTTGTTGGGATGGCAGAGATGCTCAAGCTTATGCATTGATAGCCTTATCTATCAAACATGCCATTACTCCTCACATTCGCTCTTGCAAGACAACTAAGGATGTTTGGGATACACTTACCACTTTATACCAGGCAAGGAATGAGGCTCGTGTTGCTTATCTTCAAAAATAGTTGGAAAGTGAGCACATGAATGAAGGAGATTCCATGGACAGTTTTCTGACAAAGATCAAATATTTGAAGGAACAGTTGATTTTTGTTGATGAAGTCTTGCCTGAAAATTCATTTTTGCAAACTATTCTGAATGGTCTTCCTGATTCGTATAAGAGTTTTGCTTCTAGTCTTTGTTTGATGATGAAAGGCAATCCAAATGCCTTAACATTTGAAGATTTAGTCTCTGTTCTATTGCAGGAAGAATAGTGTAGGCAGAACAGGTCCATTATGCATGTGCAGATCAAGCTTTCCTGGATAATCAGAAGGACAAAGGTAAATGGAGCTCTTCTACAAGTAAGCAAAAATCTACTAATTCTACACAATCAAAGAAGGATGGCAGAGATGAGAAGAAAATAGTAAAGCAGAAATTATTTTGCAAATATTGTAAAGGAAATGATCATGTCATAAAGAGTTGTCCTAAACTGGCTGCTAAAAAGGCAAGGAAGAAAGAGGCTGGAATGGTTGTTGCAAAGGCCTCTACACCCAAAATAGAGTCTGCTAATCTTGTGTAGAATGAAGAATGTGAATTTACCACTGTTTGTAGTTTTGACCAATCTTCTTATGAATAGTGTATGTCTGGAGTAGACTCAGATGTTTGGTACTTTGATAGTGGGGCGACCAAACATATTACCTTGCAGTGCAATTTCTTCAATTCACTTGAGCCTGCCCCTATAGGGAATACTATCACTTTCACCAACAACTCCTCTTATCCTGTTATGGGAGTTGGTAAGATCATTCTGACTACTATTGATGGTAGTTATTTTACATTGTCAGATGCTTTATTTATGCTAGGGATCAAGAAGAATCTGTTAGTTTAGCTTTAGCCAAGATTCGATTGGTTGTGAAATTTGTTAATGACAGATGTACAGTTCATGATCTATCAAATGGCGATGTCACTATTGCTTCTGGCATTTTATGTCGTGGGTTGTATAAGATAATAGACTATGAAAAAATTATGAATGATTCAGCATATGCGGTACATGATTCTCACGCTTTGTCATATGCAAAGCTTTGGCATGCATGCTTTGATCATCTGAATTTTGCTAGTTTGCTAGACCTACAAAAATCTAAAATGGTATCCTCTCTGCCCAAACTTGAGGCACTTGGTAAACATGTCTGTGAAGGCTCTATTTTGGTCAAAATACAGCGTTCCCCATTCCCAAAAGATGGCCTAGTTTGAGCTACTCAAAAATTGCAGCTTGTTCATAGTGATGTTTGTGATCCTATGCAGACATCCTCTTTTGGAAACTATCATTACTTTGTGCCTTTTATTGATTATTTTTTCAGGCATGCATGGGTATATCCATTGAAAGCAAAGTCTGAAGTGTTTATGCTAAAAATCTGTCAGCATGTAAAATGGGCACTATTGGTTCAGATCGAGGGGGGAATATATGTCTTCTAACTTTAACGCATTTCTGGCTAAAGATGAGATAAAACATCAGTTTACAGTGTTGTATATACCTCAACAGAATGGAGTTATTGAACGTAGAATAGGTCGCTCATGGAGAGTATGGCGAGGTGTATGGTGAAGAATCAAGCTTTACCACATAATTTCTCGCTTGATGTTGTTATATGTGCAACATATATACTTAACAGGTGTCCTGCTAAAGCATTGCAGTCTATCACTCCATATGAGGCTTGGCATGGTCACAAGCCATCTATTGCTCACCTGCATGTTTTTGGTTGTCCGGCATATGCATTAGTGCCTGAACAACAATGCAGGAAATTGGATGATAAATTAGTGAAATGTATTTTTGTTGGGTACAGTTCTAAAAGCAAAGGTTATTGTCTATATCATCCACATACTAAATATATTTTGGTTAGCCGTGATGTTGATTTTTTGGAAGATGCTATTTAACTATTACTTTCATGTACTAAGGAAATATTTGTTAGCTCCAAAGACATGTATGATAATTTGTTGCCTCTTTTTATAGGTGGATAGTCTAGTGTTGGTCCTAATGAGGCAACTTCTCATCCTTTACAACTTTCATGTGATGATGCAAATCATTCCATTTCCGATGTTGATTTAGATGATGCACTTGTTGATAAGAGAGCTGATATTGAGGAGGCAAAAACTATGCCAAAATGGTTGGTGCAACCTTTGTGTGATAGCAAATTAGATGCACCTCTATCATATCATACTCGTTCAGGCTCTCATTGTGCTTCTTTTGCATCAAATTTCTATGCTTTGGCTCCCTCTAGTCTTTGTGATGCTAATGAGCTTGTTTCGTTTGATGAAGCACAAAATTTTGAAAATTGGATGGTTGTTGTGCAATCAGAATATGATGCTATCATGAAAAATGATACCTGTTCTATATGTGTGTTGCCTCCCACCAAGAAGACCATTGGTACTAAGTGGATATACAAGCTGAAGCATAAGCCTGATGGAACAGCTGACAAGTATAAGGCTAGGTGTTTTGCAAAGGTCATGAGCACCTTATATGTTAAGTGTGCTAATGATGTGCTTCTGAGCATTGTTGTGTATGTTGATGACATGCTACTCACTAGTCCTCATGAGAAGCATATTGCTGATTTTAAGGCTAATTTTCATGCCTCGTTTGAGATGTCAGATTTAGGTCATTTGCATCATTATTTGGGCACCCACATGTGTGTAAGACTTCCTTTGGCACCCACATGTGTAACCGCCTTTGTTGAGCTGCACCTAGTTCCCTAGGAACCCAAATTTGTCGAGTAACGTATGGTTGAGCTTGTCGTAGTTGCTTGGTTCTTTTTTGGCATGGTTGGCTTGCTTGGATGGGAATTGTTGGGGAAAAGGTAGTGGTTGCTTTCCTTTCATCACCCATATTTTTTTAGTCTTGAAGCATGGAAAATTCGAGTAGAAGTGGGTTTTTTATTTTGTACGTAGTGTAATCTCTCTCTATTTCTCTTTGTTCTTTTTATTTTTGTTTTGGTTCATCTACCATCATGGGTATCATACATGATTTGTGGGAGGAATGTCAGATAGCTTGAAAGCATCAGCTATCTTGATAATGATAATTATTGGGATTGAAGGAATTGTTTTTCTTCCTCAACTATCGGATAGCTTGACACTCTTGAGAGAGAAGCTTCGTGAATGCACTACTTTGAGAGGACACTTTGAAGTCTTAAGTTATTCTAAATCTTTTGAAACATTACTTGATGAGGATCTTGAGAACACATCAAGTGGAGACTTGTGGAGAAGCATTCAGCTCAAACCTTATTTAGATGCGGACCATTGAATACCCTTTGGTGGATAGGATCAACTATACCTTCTTTTTTTTGGAGTGCTGAGAGGTAGTGTCTTTTGAATGCATTAAAGTGGTGTGAATGTACAAAGGATTATTGATGTTTTTCTCACTCATGTTTTTATATGTGATAAATGAATGTGTAAAAAGAAAAGCAATCTAAGGAGAATTCAATAACAAGACTTTGATGAGTATCGATTATTCTCAAGTGGAAGGTCCACTATCTCAAATGGATCTAGTTTAAGTGGAAAGAGATAGATGCTTTTGAAAATTCTGGAGCACCAACGAGCAAGAGAAAACTCCAAGGAGCACATGATTTGGAAGCGATGAATTGATCAAGCTAATTGGAGACATCATATAAAGGAAGACATTAGAGTAAGTGGTAGAGTCAAACTTCCTTGAGATGGAACATGGATTACCCTCTTGTGGAGTTAGAGAAACGGCCTCTCATCTCTCCTTCATGTGAGTACGAACCCATTGATTGCATCATTTGAAGAAGTGAACTAGGGGTGTTGATCTTCAACTCATGTTCTTGCTAGCTGAGGAAACATTGAAGATAAGAATCAACTAACAAGAATGGTATTACTCGATAATGGGAACATTCAATTGGGGCTTTAGTGTGCATGAATGAATGGATTTTAAGGGGACCTTTAGAAAAGCTTGGTATTCTAGAGATGCTTTAGCACTCTCATTCATAGCAATGAGTGTTAAAAAACATATTCTACCATACATCAGATCTTGAAGAAGTTCTAGACAAGCTTGGTTGAAGCTTGAGAATCTTTTTCAGAGCAGAAATCCTACTAGGAAAGCTCACTTGAGGAGACAACTAGCAAATACAAGGATGAAGGCTAGTGAGTCAATTCAAACCCACATTACGAGACTCCTTGACTTGAGAGATCAACTTCTAAATGTAGAAGTTGAGATATCTGATGAAGAAATGGTAAATACACTGATTAATTCACTTCCTATCTCATATCGGTCTTTTATAACCACTCTTATCCTTACCACAAGAGATAGAGAGGTTACATTTTAAGAGTTAGAGTTCTTGTTTGGGAATGGAAGAGAATGAAGAAACACTTTTATATTCATCAAAGGGTAAAAAGAAGAAGAAGGATAAGAAGTAAAAGCAATCCAAGAAGGAAAGTAAGTCCTCTTTACCTTCTACTTCAGATTCTGTTTCTACTACATCTAAAGAGAAGTCTTCTAAGAAGAAGGAAGCATTATGTCACTATTGCAAGAAACCTGGACATTTCATAGTAGTATGTCATAAAAGGATTGCAGCAGAAAAGAAAAAGGCATCAGGTAATGCTACAGAAGATGAGAAAAAAAGGGAAATCTCAAGGTGATTCTTATGCATGTATCACCATTGAGGAAGTAGCTTTTGATCAGGAGGCTTTACAAGTTCTTTCAACAGATCCTTGGATATTTGATTCAGGTGCTACAAAGCATATGACAGGTTGCAGAGATGTATTTTCTTCTCTTTCCTATTCTTCAAGAAGAAGAGTTACTATTGCAGATGGCAATGATTTGGATGTTGTGGGAATAGGTATAGTAACCCTTAAGTCAAGAGAAGGTGGTAATTCTCAGATTTCAGATGTTTTATATGTACCTGACATGAAGACGAATCTGCTATCTATATCTGCATTTTTAGGTGATGGTTTCAAAGTTGTATTTGAGAGAGATCTTTGTAAGATCTTGTCACACAAAGAAGAGAAGTGTATTTTACAAGGTATGCACAAGGGCGGGATTTTCACTTTGTCAGAAATCAATCAAGCATATGCTATCAAATCTTTGTCTTCGGTGAAAGATATGAAGCTATGGCATGAAAGATTTGGACATATTAGTTTTGGAGCTCTCAAGAGTATCAAAGATAGAGGTATGGTTGAGAGTTTACCCTCATTCGAGCTACCAGATGATTCACATATATGTGAAGGTTGTCTTGAAGGTAAGATGCATAAGCTATCTTTCAAGAAACATGGTCATATTATAGCTACCAAGAAATTGCAGATTATTCATTCAGATATGAATGGACCTATGAGAGCAGAATCTATACAAGGATTTAGGTATTTTGTTTTATTTGTTGATGATTTACAAGATACTCATGGATCTATGGACTTAAGTTGAAGTCAGAAGTCTTTCTCATGTTCAAGAAGTTTGTAGCTATGGTTGAAAATGAAAGTCAGGTAAATATCCAAATTCTTAGAAGTGATAGAGGTGGAGAATGCTTGTCAAATGAGTTCCATACATTTCTTGAAGTTAAAGGTATTACTCGATACCTTACTATTGTGTATACTCCTCCGCAGAATGGTGTTGCAGAAAGAAGGAATAGAATACTTGTTGAGATGATGCGGAGCATGATGGCGTCCAAGAAGCTTTCACCAAAATTCTCGTTTGATGCAGTACATACAGCTTATCACATTTTGAATAGGTCTTCTACAAAAGCCTTAAAGGTAAACACTCCTTATGAAGCTTATTATGGTAGAAAACCTAATGTGAGCTATTTTAGAGTATTCTGATCACTTTCTTATGTACATGTTGAGAAAAAGAATCGAGGCAAACTAGATATAAAGGCAAAGGAAGTTGTTTTTATTGGATATTCTATTGAGAGCAAAGGCTACAGGTTTTATATTCCAGAGATAGGTGAAGTTATTCTTTCACGCAATGCTTATATTGCTAAAAATAAGATCTATGATAAAGAAGCAAAAATTCCAAAGTTCATTAGTGAAAATGACTATGGATTTTTTAGAAGGAATTTGGAAGTACACGCTCAGCCATATCAGGGGGGGGGAGTTAAAATTCCTAGGATTGAAGAGAAGATTGAAGAAAGAGGAATTTCACAACCTTCTACAGAGTCAGTTCCACACATTGAGACTTTAGTTCCAAAAATGGAAGAAAGTACTAGAGTTCCAGAAAGTCTGAGTACCTCAGAAGAACAAGTTCCAGAACGAGTGGAAGTTGAAGGGTCAAATAGAGTTTCACCACTATTTAAAGATACACCTGCATGGTTATGTCAGACTTGGAAAGATAATGGTATAAAGACATTTACAGGAAGAACAAGGAGTCAGACTAGACAACAACAAAAAGGTCATGTAAGTTTTACTGAAGACTTTGAGATTCATGATATTTTAGCACTCATGATAGTTGAAGATGAACCTACATGTATTAAAGATGCATGTAACATTCCTATTTGGAACAAAGCTTTGCAAGAAGAGATTGATTCTATTCATAAGAATCAAACTTAGCAGCTATGTGAGTTACCAGAAGGAAAGAAAGCTATAGGTGTAAAATGGATCTGTATTTACAAGCATAGGATGAGTTATCTACGTGCTTGACAATCCATCACGTAAGTTATATAAGCATGAAAAGTGTTAATGTGTTGATTGTTTTATAGGATTTTTTCAAGACCATTCCTTTTACCTTTGAAAATGAAAACGAAACTTACTCAAAAATACTATTCTTTTGTAGGTTTTTCAAGGGAAAACTTTGTTGATATATTTAGGTAGTGATGTGTCTGAACATACTAGGACCATCGGGCCACTTTTTTCCCTCTTTAGGACGTTTTTCCCCCCACCTTGTATATATGCCTATAGCCCTAATGGGTTACTAATCTTTGTACATTCTAATGGTAATACATTCAATATTGTGTGTTGTGCTACAAGCTTCTTCTTCTTCCTTGCATTGTTCGTGTGCTTTCGTAGACCTCGAACTCCAACAATTGGTATCATAGTGTTGATATATTTAGGTAGTGATGTGTGTGAACACTCTAGGACCGCCGGGGCACTTTTTTCCCTCTTTAGGAGGTTTTTTTCCCCCGGCTTGTATATACGCCTATTGCCCTAATGGGCTACTTATCTTTGTACATTCTCTAGTAATACATTCAGTCTTGTGTGTTGTGCTCCAAGCTTCTTCCTCTTCCTTGTGCTGTTCGCGTGCTTCCGCAGACATCTAACTCCAACAATTGGTATCAGAGAAGGTCGTTGCTTCTTCTAGGGCGCCATCGACACTCCTCCGTTTGCAGTCTTAGATTCGCACAAAATTTGGTGAGCATACTCAGGGTGTTTCCGAGATCAAAACAGCTTTGCTATGTGGTGCCGAAATCGCGATCTGAGCTCGTTTCGGCCTCCGAACGCACTATCGCAGCGCTTGTGCAGGCTATTTCATCCTTTTGTGCCAAAGGTATATACCAGTTTCTGTTCGCCAGTTTAAGCGTCTCGAAGTCTGCTACAGGTCTAGCAGAACTCGTCTGGGCAGTTCTGTTCAACTTTTTGAGATACAGTCAATTTTCTGCATCAAGGTATTTTAGTCACCGGCCATGGCTGAAAGCAGTGATGTATTCCGTATGTTGGCTGTTGAGGATAAGTTGGATGGTACCAACTACCCATTATGGGCTTATATGATGCGACATGTACTGGTTGCAAAAGGATTGTGGAACATTGTGCAGGGTGTTGAAAGACGTCCTGTTACACCTGTAACGACAGGTACTGCAAATACAGGTGTTGGAGCTGATGAAGATGGTGTCGAAGATGATATTCCGCAGATTCCTGTTCGTGCTGCTGTTTCTGTTGCACCTACTACAGAGTAGATTCGTTGGGATGGCAGAGATGCCCAGGCACATGCATTGATAGCTTTGTCTGTCAAACGTGCCATTATTCCTCAGATTCGCTCTTGCAGAACAGCAAAGGATGCTTGGGATACACTTACCACTTTGTACCAGGCTAGGAATGAGGCTCGTGTTGCTTACCTCCGAAAACAGTTGGAGAGTGAGCACATGAATGAAGGTGATTCGATGGACAGTTTTCTTACAAAGATCAAAGACCTGAAGGAACAATTGATTTCTGCTGATGAGGTTATACCAGATAGCTCACTTGTGCAGACCGTTCTGAATGGCCTTCCTGATTCATATCAGAGTTTTGCCTCTACTCTTCGATTGATGATGAAAGGCAATCCGAATGCCTTGTCATTTGAGGAATTAGTCTCTGTTCTGTTGCAGGAAGATCAGTCTAGGCAGAACAGGTCCATTATGCGTGTTGCAGATCAAGCTTTCCTGGCTAGTCAGAAGGGCAAAGGAAAATGGAGCTCTTCTACTAGTAAGCAGAAATCTGCAAATGCTGCACAATCGAAGAACCAGGATAAAGATGAGAAGAAATCAGAAAAGCAGAAATTGTTCTGCAAGTACTGTAAAGGAAATGATCATATTATAAAGAACTGTCCAAAACTGGCTGCTAAAGAGGCAAAGAAGAAAGAGGCTGGAATGGTTGTTGCAGAGGCCTCTACACCAAAAACAGAGTCTGCAAATCTTGTGCAGGAAGAAGAATGGGCATTTACTACTGTTTGCAGTTTTGACCCATCTTCTCATGATCAGTGCATGTCTGCAGTAGACTCAGATGTTTGGTACTTTGACAGTGGGGCAACCAAACATATTACCTCGCAGCGCAGTTTCTTCTCTTCACTCGAGCCTGCCCCTACAGGGAATACTGTCACATGCGCCAATAACTCCTCTTATCCTGTTATGGGAGTTGGTAAGATCATTCTGACTACTGCTGATGGTAGTTCTTTCACTTTGTCAGATGCTTTATTTGTGCCAGGGATCAAAAAGAACCTGTTATCAGTTTCTGCATTAGCCAAGATTGGCTTGGTTGTGAAATTCGTTGATGACAGGTGTACAGTCCATGATCTCTCAAATGGCGATGTGATTATTGCTTCTGGCATTTTATGTCGTGGGCTGTATAAGCTCATAGACTATGAAAAATCTGTGAATGATTCGGGATGTGCAGTTCATGATTCTCAGGCTATGTCAGATGCAAAGCTTTGGCATGCACGCTTTGGTCATCTGAATTTTGCTAGTTTGTTACGCCTGCAGAAATCTGAAATGGTGTCCTCTTTGCCCAAACTTGAGGCACCTGGAAAACATGTTTGTGAAGGCTGTATTTTGGGCAAAATGCAACGTTCTTCCTTTCCAAAAGATGGTTCAGTTCGGGCTATGCAGAAATTGCAGCTTGTACATAGTGATGTCTGTGGTCCTATGCAGACACCCTCTTTTGGAAATTACCTTTACTTCGTGACTTTCATTGATGATTTTTCCAGGCATGCATGGGTATATCCACTCAAAGCAAAGTCCGAAGTGTTCATGTGCTTCAAACAGTTTTTGGTTTTGGCTGAAAATCTGTCAGCATGTAAAATGGGCACCCTCCGTTCTGATCGAGGGGGGGAATATATGTCTTCAGATTTTAATGCATTTCTGGCTGAACGTGGGATAAAACACCAGTGTACAGTGCCGTATACACCTCAACAGAATGGAGTTGCTGAACGAAAGAACAGGTCACTCATGGAGATGGCGAGGTGCATGGTCAAAAGTCAGGCTTTACCACATAGTTTCTGGCTTGAGGCTGTCATGTGTGCAGCATATGTACTGAACAGGTGTCCCACGAAAGCGTTGCAGTCTATCACTCCATATGAGGCTTGGCATGACCGCAAGCCATCTGTTGCTCATCTGCGTATTTTTGGTTGTTTGGCATATGCATTAGTGCCTGAACAACATCGCAGAAAATTGGATGATAAGGCAGTAAAATGTATTTTTGTTGGGTACAGTTCTGAAAGTAAAGGCTATCGTCTGTATCATCCACAGACTAAACGCATTCTGGTTAGCCGTGATGTTGTCTTTGTGGAAGATGCTATTCAGCCATTGCTTTCATGTACTAAGGAGACATCTGTTAGCTCCAAAGACATGTATGATACTTTGATGCCTCTTTTTACAGGTGGACAGGCTAGCGCTGGTCCTAATGAGGCAACTTCTCAGCCTTTGCAGGTTTCATATGATGATGCAGATCATGCCATTTCTTATGCAGATTTACATGATGCACTTGTTGATGAGAGAGCTGATATTGAACAGGCAAAAACTATGCCAAAATGGCTGGTGCAGACTTTGCGTGACAGCAAATTAGATGCACCTTTGTCATATCGTACTCGTTCAAGCTCTCATAGTACCTCCTTTGCATCAGATTGCTATGCTATGGCTGCATCTAGTCTCTGTGATGAGAATGAGCCTGTTTCTTTTGATGAAGCACAAAATTCAGAAAATTGGATGGCTGCTATGCAATCTGAATATGATGCTATAATGAAGAATGGTACATGGTCTTTATGTGACTTGCCTCCTGGCAAGAAGGCCATTGGCACTAAGTGGGTATACAAGCTGAAGCATAAACCTGATGGTACAGTTGACAGGTATAAGGCTAGGCTTGTTGCAAAGGGTTATGCGCAGGAAAGAGGCATTGATTTTGATGAGACCTTTGCACCTACATGCCGTATGACTACTGTTCGGAGCATTTGTGCACTTGCAGCCCATCATGGTTGGAATGTACATCAGTTGGACATTAAAACAGCATTTCTGAATGGTGACTTGCATGAAGAAGTGTATGTTTTTCAGCCCCGTGGCTTTGTGCAGAAAGGGCATGAAAACCAGGTGTGCAGGTTAAAGAAGGCGTTATATGGTTTAAAGCAAGCACCACGTGCTTGGTATGAGAAAATACATGCCTATCTGATTGCACATGGTTTTGAGAACAGTCCAACTGAAAGCACCTTATATGTTAAGCGTGCTAATGATGTGCTTTTGATCATTGTTGTCTATGTAGACGACATGCTGCTCACTGGTCCTCTTGAGAAGCATATTGCTGATTTCAAGGCTGATTTGCATGCCTCATTTGAGATGTCTGATTTGGGGCATTTGCATCACTATTTGGGCATTCAGTTTATGCAAGTTGATGGTGGAATGGCTTTGTGTCAAACGAAATATATTGACACATTATTGCAGCGTTTTGGCCTTGAAGACTGTAAGCCTATTGCCACTCCTATGGAGACAGGTTTACGATTGAGTCTTCATGATGCTGGAGATGCATTTGATGATGTTCTCTATCAGCAGGCTGTTGGATGCTTGATTTACTTATGCATTACTCGGCCAGATATTCAGTTTGCTGTCTCACAGATGAGCAGGTTTATGCATTGCCCAGGAGTCACGCATTGGAAAGCGGTTAAGCGCATCTTTCGCTACTTGAGTCGTACTCGGCTACTTGGGTTGTTTTATCCCAAGGGGGGATCACTACCGCCAGATTTGCATGCTTTTTCTGACTCAGATTGGGCAGGTTGCTATGACACTCGTGTGTCCACCAGTGGTTTTTGCTTCATGCTTGGTAGCTCATGTATATCTTGGTTGAGCAAGAAGCAGCCTACTGTGGCCACTTCCAGTTGTGAGGCTGAGTATAGGGCAGCTTTCACAGCGACTGTTGAGTGTGTGTGGCTCAGACGCCTTATGGCTGATTTGGGTGTTGGCCAGTCTTCTGCCACCACCATCTTCACTGACAGTCAGAGCGCATTGGCAGTTGCGAGGAACCCTGTGTTCCATGCTCGCACTAAGCACATTGAGGTGCATTATCACTATGTCAGGGAGAGGTTCTCTGCTGGGGAGATCAGCTTGGCATATGTGCCCACGCAGGAGAACATTGCAGACCTTTTCACGAAGGCTCTGCCTAGGGAGAAGTTTGAAGCTTTCCGCAAAGCTTTGGGCTTACTTCCTTTTGTGGAGTGATTTCCACATAGCTCGGCACTTCCTTATACATGAGTGCCAGCTCCTTGTTCACCGCATCACTCCCAGGGGGGATTTGTTGATATATTTAGGTAGTGATGTGTGTGAACACTCTAGGACCGCCGGGGCACTTTTTTCCCTCTTTAGGAGGTTTTTTTCCCCCGGCTTGTATATACGCCTATTGCCCTAATGGGCTACTTATCTTTGTACATTCTCTAGTAATACATTCAGTCTTGTGTGTTGTGCTCCAAGCTTCTTCCTCTTCCTTGTGCTGTTCGCGTGCTTCCGCAGACGTCTAACTCCAACACATAGTAGGTTGCTGCTTCATCTAGGGCATCGTCGACACCCCTCTGGTCATAGTCTCAAAATTGCACAAAAAATGGTGAGCATACTTAGGGTGATAAAATAGCTTCGCTATGTGGTGTCAAAATCGTGATATGAGCTCGTTTTGGCCTTCAAACGCACTATCATAGTGCTTGTGCGGGCAATTTCATCTTTTAATGCCAAAAATATATACAGGTTTTGGTTCGCCAATATAAGCATCTCAAAGTCTGCTACAGGTTTAGCAGAACTCGACAGGGTAGTTTTGTTCAACTTTTTGAGATATAGCCATTTTTTTGCATCGGGGTATTTTAGTTAGTGGCCATGGCAGAAAGGAGTGATGTATTTTGTATGTTGGTTGTTGAGGATAATTTGGACGGCACCAATTACCCATTATGGGCTTATATGATGCATCATGTATTGGTTGCAAAAGGACTATTGAATATTGTGTAGGGTGTTGAAAAACGTCTTATTACACTTGCAAACACAGTTGTTGAAGGTGATGCAGAAGGCATTGAAGATGGCAATATTCTTCATGTTCTTGTTCGTGTTGCAGTTCCTACTGCACCTACCATAAAGCAAATTTGTTGGGATGGCAGAGATGCTCAAGCTTATGCATTGATAGCCTTATCTATCAAACATGCCATTATTCCTCACATTCGCTCTTGCAAGACAACTAATGATGCTTGGGATACACTTACCACTTTATACCAGGCAACGAATGAGGCTCGTGTTGCTTATCTTTGAAAACAATTGTGAAGTGAGCACATGAATGAAGGAGATTCCATGGACAGTTTTCTGACAAAGATCAAATATTTGAAGGAACAGTTGATTTTTGTTGATGAAGTCTTGCCTGACAATTCACTTTTGCAAACTATTCTGAATGGTCTTCCTGATTCGTATAAGAGTTTTGCTTCTACTCTTCGTTTGATGATGAAAGGCAATTCAAATGCCTTAACATTTGAAGATTTAGTCTCTGTTCTATTGCAGGAAGAATAGTGTAGGCAGAACAGGTCCATTATGCATGTTGCAGATCAAGCTTTCCTAGATAATCAGATTGACAAAGGTAAATGGAGCTCTTCTACAAGTAAGCAAAAATTTGCTAATTCTACACAATCAAAGAAGGATGGCAGAGATGAGAAGAAAATAGTAAAGCAGAAATTATTTTGCAAATATTGTAAAGGAAATGATCATGTCATAAAGAGTTGTCCTAAACTGGTTGCTAAAGAGGCAAGGAAGAAAGAGGCTAGAATGGTTGTTGCAAAGGCCTCTACACCCAAAATAGAGTCTGCTAATCTTGTGTAGAATGAAGAATGCGCATTTACCACTGTTTGTAGTTTTTGACCAATCTTCTCATGAATAGTGTATGTCTGCAGTAGACTCAGATGTTTGGTACTTTGATAGTGGGGCGACCAAACATATTACCTTGCAGTGCAATTTCTTCAATTCACTTGAGCCTGCCCCTATAGGGAATACTGTCACTTTCACCAACAACTCCTCTTATCCTGTTATGGGAGTTGGTAAGATCATTCTGACTACTATTGATGGCAGTTATTTTACATTGTCAGATGCTTTATGTATGCTAGGGATCAAGAAGAATCTGTTAGTTTAGCTTTAGCCAAGATTCGTTTGGTTGTGAAATTTGTTAATGACAGATGTACAGTTCATGATCTATCAAATGGCGATGTCACTATTGCTTCTGGCATTTTATGTCGTGGGTTGTATAAGCTAATAGACTATGAAAAAACTGTGAATGATTCAGCATATGCGGTACATGATTCGCAAGCTTTGTCATATGCAAAGCTTTGGCATGCATGCTTTGATCATCTGAATTTTGCTAGTTTGCTAGACCTACAAAAATCTAAAATGGTGTCCTCTCTCCCAAACTTGAGGCACCTGGTAAACATGTCTGTGAAGGCTCTATTTTGGTCAAAATGCAGCGTTCCCCATTCCCAAAAGATGGTCTAGTTTGAGCTACTCAAAAATTGCAGCTTGTTCATAGTGATGTTTGTGATCCTATGCAGACACCCTCTTTTGGAAACTATCATTACTTTGTGCCTTTTATTGATTATTTTTTCAGGCATGCATGGGTATATCCATTGAAAGCAAAGTCTGAAGTGTTTATGCTAAAAATCTGTCAGCATGTAAAATGGGCACTCTTGGTTCTGATCGAGGGGGGGAATATATGTCTTCTAACTTTAATGCATTTCTAGTTGAAGATGAGATAAAACATCAGTTTACACTGTTGTATATACCTCAACATAATGGAGTTATTGAACGAAAGAATAGGTTGCTCATGGAGAATATGGCGAGGTGTATGGTCAAGAATCAAGCTTTACCACATAATTTCTCGCGTGATGATGTTATGTGTGCAACATATGTACTTAACAGGTGTCCTGCTAAAGCATTGCAGTCTATCACTCCATATGAGGCTTGGCATGGTCACAAGCCATCCATTGCTCACCTACATGTTTTTGGTTGTCTAGCATATGCATTAGTGCCTGAACAACAATGCAGGAAATTGGATTATAAATTAGTGAAATGTATTTTTGTTGGGTACAGTTCTAAAAGCAAAGGTTATTGTCTATATCATCCACATACTAAACACATTTTGGTTAGCTGTGATGTTGATTTTTTAGAAGATGCTATTTAACCATTACTTTCATGTACTAAGGAAATATTTGTTAGCTCCAAAGACATGTATGATAATTTGTTGCCTCTTTTTACAGGTGGATAGTCTAGTGTTGGTCCTAATGAGGCAACTTCTCATCCTTTACAACTTTCATGTGATGATGCAAATCATTCCATTTCCGATGTTGATTTAGATGATGCACTTGTTGATAAGAGAGCTGATATTGAGGAGGCAAAAACTATGCCAAAATGGTTGGTGCAACCTTTGTGTGATAGCAAACTAGATGCACCTCTATCATATCGTACTCATTCAGGCTCTCATAGTGCTTCTTTTGCATCAAATTTCTATGCTATGGCTCCCTCTAGTCTTTGTGATGCTAATGAACCTATTTCGTTTGATGAAGCACAAAATTTTGAAAATTGGATGGTTGTTATGCAATCAGAATATGATGCTATCATGAAAAATGATACTTGTTCTATATGTGTGTTGCCTCCCACCAAGAAAAACATGGGCACTAAGTGGGTATACAAGCTGAAGCATAAGCCTGATGGAACAGTTGACAAGTATAAGGCTAGGCTTTTTGCAAAGGTCATGAGCACCTTATATGTTAAGTGTGCAAATGATGTGCTTCTGATCATTGTTGTGTATGTTGATAACATGTTGCTCACTAGTCCTCATGAGAAGCATATTATTGATTTTAAGGCTGATTTGCATGCCTCGTTTGAGATGTCAGATTTAGGTCATGTGCATCATTATTTGGGCATTGAGTTTATACAAGTTGATGGCAGAATAGCTTTGTGTCAAACAAAATATATTGACACATTATGGAAACATTTTGGCCTTGAATACTACAAACCTATTGCCACTCCTATGGAGACAAGTTTATGATTGAGTCTTCATGATGTTGGAGATGCATTTGATGGTGTTCTCTATCAGCATGCTATTGGATGCTTGATTTACTTATGCATTACTCAACAAGATATTCAGTTTGTTGTCTCATAGATGAGCAAGTGTATGCATTGCCCAGGTGTGAAGCATTGGTAGGCAGTTAAGTGCATCTTTCACTACTTGAGTGGTACCTAGGTACTTGGATTGTTTTATCCCAAGGGGGGATCACTATCGCAAGATTTACATGCTTTTTCTTACTCTGACTAGGATGGTTGCTATGACACTCGTGTGTTTACTAGTGGTTTTTCCTTCATGCTTGCTAGCTCATGCATATCTTGGTTGAGTAAGAAGCAGCCTATTGTGGCCACTTATTGTTGTAAGGCTCAGTATAGGGCAGCTTTCACAGTGACTATTGAGTGTGTGTAGCTCAGATGCCTTATGGCTGATTTGACTGTTGGTCAGTCTTCTGCCAGCACCATCTTCATTGATAGTGAGAGTGCATTGGCAATTGCGAGGAACCCTATGTTCCATGCTCGCACTAAGCACATTGAGGTGCACTATCGTTATGTCGGGGAGAGGTTCTCTGCTACAGAGATCAGTTTGGCATATGTGCCCACACAGGAGAACATTGTAGACATTTTCACAAAGGCTCTACTTAGGGAGAAGTTTGAAGCTTTTTGCAAAGCTTTGGGCTTACTTCCTTTTCTGGATTGATTCCACATAGCTTGGCACTTCCTTATACTTGAGTGCCAGCTCCTTGTTCACTGCATCACTCCGAGGGGGTTTGTTGATATATTTAGGTAGTGATGTGTGTGAACACACTAGGACCACCGGGGCACTTTTTTCCCTCTTTAGGAGGTTTTTTCCCTCGGCTTGTATATACTCATATAGGGCTAACGGGTCACTAATCTTTGTACATTCTAGTGGTAATACATTGATTATTGTGTGTTGTGCTCCAAGCTTCTTCTTCTTCCTTATGTTGTTTGTGTGCTTTTGCAGACCTCGAACTCTAACAAACTCTTCCCTTCACTAACAAGTATGTAAATACAACTCTTGTTGTTATATACAAATCTTCTATTGTAGAATTGTGAAAGTTATACAAAAGTTGTGGAAAATGAGTTAAAAATATGAAAACTTTTATTGGTTTCTTATAGTATGTAACAACTGTGTATCAATATTAAGAAGACTAATGCAACCGCAATTAGGGATAGTTATTTATTACCAATAATTGATCCCTTACTTGAACAACTTTCCAGAAAGAAAGTATACAATTTCCTTGATGGATACTTAGGATACAATTAGGTATGCATAGCCTCCGGAGACCAACACAAGATGGAATTGGCCACATAATGAGGAATATGAGTTTAGGGAAATAAATACCCTTTGGAATATGGATACATGCTACCTTTCAAATATTGTTGTCCCATGTGTTTAAGGAATTCCTTTAAGAATGACTAAAATTATATGTTGATGACTTCTATACTCATTCAAAATTTAGATCTTAACACATACAAGATCAAGATAGATATATGAGGTTGCTTTGAATCTAGATAAGTGTGTATTCATGATATTTCAAGGTAGAATCCTTGGACACATCATTTCAAAACATGGAATTTCCATAGACAAGTAGAAGATCAAGATCATTGCAAAAATACCTAGGTCAATAAGTCCTAAAGAGATCCAAGATTTCTTGCACCATTGTGGCTATTATTGAGACTTCATTTAGATGTACATCATGATAGCCAAACCTCTTTATGCCCTTGTGAACCACTTTGATTGGACCCCAAGACTATGAAAGCTCATTCTAGGATTAAGAAAAGACTGATGTAAGCTCTAATCCTTAAGGTGCCAAACAAAAATAAGCCATTCCACATGTACATGGTCTCCTTCAATTATGCTATAGGTTTCACATAGGTTGCATAATATCCCAACCAATAGATGATGGAAAGATGTATTTTCCTATAGCATAAACAAGTTGGCAATTAAATAATGTGAAGTATAACGACACCACAATGGTGCAAGAAGGCCTTGGTATGGTCCAAGAATGATCGATATAGGCCAACAAAATTCTTATTCAAATAGGTATTCTCTCACTCTGGGCTTCCAATTAAAATTGTTTGTGATTAATGGACACACTTCATCAATGAAGTAATTGAAAATCTGATTGTAGAATTCCTCATCACACATAAGAAAATTCGCACCATATCACCCATAACTGAACAGTTAAGTGGAGAATTCCAATAAATTTGTACAAGTGTTAATCAATCCGAGGTTTGATTGGGATAAACAACTGCATCATGCACTTTTTATTAACCATATTTTCTATGAAATGGCTCTTGGCATAAGTCCCTTCAACCTTGTCTATGGACAACAAGCTATTTTACCAAATTCTTTGTTAGTGTTTTTTCTTACAATTGCATAGGGATATCAATGGATGGGACATGAACTCACAACTATTAGAAAACCTAGAATAACTAGTTACATGCCTATGAGCTATATCCGACATCTATGAGCCCAAAATGAGTCAGAAGGTATACTTTGATGCTCACATCAAAGACAAATAGTTGCAAGAAAGCGATTTTAGTATACACAAGCAATATGCAAGAAAATACTTTCAAAGAGAGGTAGCCCACTCAAATACACTATATATCCACTAGTGGAGATATGCAATTGGCATTGTTACATGGCGGTGTAGTCCCTATCCATATAAGTAGGTGTAGAGTTAAACTCTACTAGGATCCTCTCATAAAGGAAACATTTTGGTAGTTAGAAAAAAGTGAAAGATCACAAAAAGAAAGATCAATAGAAACATACAAAAGCTTAAGCCGAGATTATTTCTTTACTTAAGAAGATTAAAAAATTGCACCAACAAGTGTATGAGAACATAGGCTAACAACAAGGCATGCTTATGGGAATGTGCAAGATTGATAATCCGTATAAAAAAATTATTGACAAGAGAACATAAATTTGGGTCTCTCTAGCATGTAAGTCCTTATTTCCCACAAAAATTCTTGTTGACACAAGAGCTGTAAGTAATGTTATTCATTTATCACATGTATGGTGGCTTCAGCTTAAAATGATACATGTAGATGCAACTTTCAGAGGAGTTAAAGGCCCATTAATAAAATATTGTGAGGAAGTGTTGTTACCTCTCCATAAAGGAGAAGAAACCATGAGAGCCAACCTATAAGTGTTTCAAGATCAAGATTTATTGAGTATTATTATGCTAGGAAAACATTGTCTCTTGGATCACTCAATAGATTTAAACCTATATATTGATTTCCTAATAGCCAACATCACATATGATTGGATAAAAATTGGTTAGATGAAGTTGTGAGCACTAAATCACATGCATCCACACTTGATTTTGAGCGATTTGTGATCCAATCACAAAGTCATACAAAATCCCTAAAACACTCACCTAGTAATCAAGTCAAACAACAATCAAGGACTCAACCTAGGAGGAAGAAAATGATCCACTGGTAGTACCCACACAAGTAGAAGTAGGTAGTCAAAGCATCACAAACTTCTCATCCACGGGAAAACAAAGTAGAGGAAAGTTCTCATGAGGTGAAGCTATCCAAGAAGCAAATTCATCATTGTTGTATGTGTGTGTGTGCATGTATGTGATTGTCACTTACATTTTCTTACCACAATTGATCGCATCCTCCTCATGTCTCCACGAATTGACAACTAAAGGAGGTGGTGCTCATGCTTGGGCTACATCAAATTTTGGCATCGTTGTTAGGGAGTGTTGCCCGAGGATGAGCATTATGATGCTAAGATCATAGATTTGTGACATTGGAAGATTAAAAAATAGTAAAGGGATTATTTGAGAATGTACGTTCTCGCACCAATAAGTAAGTCAAGAGTAAAATCAACCACTGTCACTTTGAAAAACTAAAATTTGGAAAACTTTTACTAGAGTGTCCTCTACAAAATGAGAATATAACCAATGTCAAAAGTTCATAAGACTACAAGCATTGAAATGTAGATCAGCATGGTGAATCATTGACTCCATTGCATATTGCCACTTAATCAAAAGAAGCCATCTAGGCTTACCCAACACCTATGAACAACTAGCATACATCTCCTATGGTGAAGCTGGGTAAGTCATCCATTTGCATTACCAAAGCGACCCGACATCTGGGTGTCTCCTAGTTAAGAAAGCCTCACCATGACCCTAGGTCTATGGTGGACTAGGCCAGTATATGTTTTATTAAAGAACATATACAAAAGTGTTTGGCAGCCATTTGCCCTTTAACATGGACATTAGCAACAACATCTATCCCAAGAACTGGTATAGTCCTGTCTCTACGTACTATTGGATTTTCTCAGAAGTTCTCTATGCACACAATTTCTAGTAGGGCCAAGGCCACTTTAGAATCCCATAGTTTCTTGTCTTTCATCCTCTCTGATTCTCTGCTAGCTTGCCTTCCTTCTTCACCTTCCACCTATAACTTTGCAAAATCAAATGCCACTTGCACCTCTAAGGTTTGTGTGATTAATAGGTAAGAAATCACTCCTTTCTCCACTAACGAGAGTAACCACTCTGGGATATTGTTGAGAGCAGTATGGGCACCCAAGGACTGAGGAGACAAGGAAGCCAGCGGAGAGATTCAGAGCAAGGCGAAGG
Source organism: Ceratopteris richardii (assembly GCA_020310875.1). Lineage (NCBI taxonomy): Eukaryota > Viridiplantae > Streptophyta > Polypodiopsida > Polypodiales > Pteridaceae > Ceratopteris > Ceratopteris richardii. Next base: position 159,513,325 of record CM035429.1, on the reverse strand, counting down.
ATTAAGTAGACAAAGCAGTCGACACAGATCTGGCAGATAGGCCTTCAAATTTTTCCAAATCAACATCTTTATAACAGTGATTTTTATCACTAACCATCATTGTAAATACCATTTCATATTTTTGTAGCTCCATGTTGTGCAAGCCAAGGAGTCCTTGAGCTTGAGGAGCTTTAGAAGTACCTACATATCAATTTTCGTATTTTTTAGACTCCGTTTAAGCCCTCAAATAGGCCCTGGAACCTAATTTTTAACTAGGCCGGACACTAGGTCTGGACGGGGCCAAAACCTAGTCAAAAACTATAAATAGAGCTAGAGAGCTCATTTTTGAGGTTAGCTTGTAATTGATTTGAACTTGCAAGAGCTTTTTGAAAGTAATCTAAGAACTCCATTGCTTCTCACTCTTTGTCTTACTGTGTATGCGCGTGTGTGTGTATGTGTGTGCATGTTTGTGTGCTTCTCACTCACGCACTTGTGCCTTCACTTGCTCGAGGTCTTCATACCATCCTCACGTCTCCTTTAATGTCAATCCAGGAAGACGTGAGGATGGTATGAAGACCTCGAGCAAGTGAAGGCACAAGTGCGTGAGTGAGAAGCACACAAACATGCACACACATACACACACACGTGCATACACAATAAGACAAAGAGTGAGAAGCAATGGAGTTCTTAGATTACTTTCAAAAAGCTCTTACAAGTTCAAATCAATTACAAGCTAACCTCAAAAATGAGCTCTCTAACTCTATTTATAGTTTTTGACTAGGTTTTGGCCCCGTCTTGACCTAGTGTCCGGCCTAGTTAAAAATTAGGTTCCAGGGCCTATTTGAGGGCTTAAACGGGGTCTAAAAAATATGAAAATTGATATGTAGGTACTTCTAAAGCTCCTCAAGCTCAAGGACTCCTTGGCTTGCACAAAATGGAGCTACAAAAATATGAAATGGTATTTACAATGATGGTTAGTGATAAAAATCACTATTATAAAGATGTTGATTTGGAAAAATTTGAAGGCCTATCTGCCAGATCTGCGTCGACTACTTTGTCTACTTAATCCTTTGCCTTGCTCTGACTCTCTCCGCTGGCTTCCTTGTCTCCTCAGTCCTTGGGTGCCCATACTGCTCTCAACACCCCCCCCTCTCTCGCGTCTGTCGTCTCTGACAGACTCTTGTTGCTGGGAGTGCTGGATGTAATAGTCCACCACATGAGTGGCAAGTTGATGTTCTTGTATGCGTAGTCCTCGGGCCAAATCTGTCATCATGCGATCCCAATCAATTGGTCTTGGAATGTCCGGATGTGGCAGACGTAACTGATCTGCATGGATGGCTTGTTCTACTGCGAATAGATGTAGCAAATGTGTTGGTCTGGGAATGAAAATTTCCGAATGATATTCCCAAAATCCCGTAGAGAACATTTCCTCAAATGTCTGCTTGAAGCATGCGGGTAAGTACTTTATTCGTGCATGCCAGGCAAAGATCATAGTGACCGAGGGAGTCTGGCTCATGTCGTAGACTAAATCCTTGTTACCTTGAGAGAATCCAGGGGCAGAGATGTATGGAGCTTGTACCTTCCGAAAGGTTTTGAAGACAATGGTCATGAGCTCGAATATTTTCATACACATTTTCGCTGCTATGTCGGGTACATTATTTAGACGAGTAGACCAGTGTCGAATTGTTGATATCATGTAGGCTACGGTTGGGGTCCCTCGAGGGGAAGCAAAATATGGATAGTTAACCCAAGCCAAGCATTCTTTATTGTTGCGTACCTTGATTGCAAATGCTTGCCAGGATCTGCGACGTACCACTGGGCAATAGCATGGATTATACTTGATATACAGTGGCATGGTTGCCCATGTGCTCATCATCTCAGGGTAATCGGTTAGTAGACGTGCACGCCAATTAGGTTGGAAGATCGAGCCAGCACGGGCATCTGCCGGTAAGTCCTCTGGCTCAAATTGAGTGGCGAATGTGGGCTCCTTCCCTGTATGCCTTTTAACTTCTGCATTATAATCATGTAGCAAGACAAAGTAAGGCATGTATTGCGTCTCTGATGTTGTGATCAAACGTTGGTGGGATAGGTTCTGGAAGTAAGAAGATCGAAGGACAGTTTCTTCCAGATTTGTGAGAGATTGAATTTGCACGGCAACACGATCATCATGTGTCTTTCCTACTTTCTTGATCCTTTTAATCCAATCTGGAACTCCTATTTCAAAAGTGTCCTGTCCTTCCTCTGTTACCCGACCGCCGGGTGTGGGCATCGGCTCGTACGGCTCTTCATAGCTATCATCGATCGGGATTTCCACCACTGTTTCAGGTTCTGGTTCTTCAGTTGGCGAGGGTGGCCTTTCATATGGTAAGAGACGTGCTTGGAGTTTGGCCACCTGTTTCCGGAGGGTCTCTAATTCTTCTATAGAGGGTTGCAAGATTATTGGCTCCTGTTGAGCTGTGGGGGCACTAGCTATCTGCTTCTTTAGATCCGCACATTCAACCTCTAACTTTTCATATGACTCCAAGAAATTTGCATGCTCTTTGAGTAAGATGCGAATGTCTTCTGATGGGACTGCTCTATACTTGGTAGGGCTAATGGTTGCTCCTACAGTTCCTTCCATAGCCGCTTCAAAGTTGTCTTGGTTTTGTTGTTGAAGCCTCTTGTTCTCTTCTAGTGCTGCTGCCATATGCTTCCTTAATAGTCCAAGATTGCGTCTAAGTGTAGCATTGGATATCATTTGGGACTCGAGCATACCTTCCAGTTCCTTCACTGCTTGATCATCCACTGTCGATATTTTCGATTCCAATTCTGTGTGAGCCTGCTGCAAGGTGGTATGTTCTGCTAGAAGCGTTTGGTAATCATCTTCAAGAGTTTTGACTCTAGCTTGTAGACGTTGAGATTCTGCTAGGAGGGCAACAGTGCGTTCTTCCAATTGATGGTATTCTTGTTGTAGTTGATGTGCACACTGAAGTAATGTAGTGAACGTGCTATTTACATTATGAGATGCAAGGGGAAAAGTTTGGAATGCAGGGGAGGTCGGAATGGGAAGGGAGGTAGTGAATGATGTGTCTGCTAATGATGTGTTGAGTGGTGAGGTGGGGGGTAGCGGAGGGGGAGAGGGTGGAATTGTGGGGAGAGGTGCTGTGGTGGGTGAAATGTCCATTGGGTCAGACAGAGTGGTGTGTACAAGGGCTACCATGTAGGTTGGTATGGTAGGTGAAGTGAGTGTGGTGTTCGTGTAGATTGATGTCGTTGCGAATATGTGGGGAATGTGCGGCTGATACATTGGAGTGCGAATGAACTGCTCCACAAAGGACGGGTATTGGGGTGGTGAGGTTAGGTTGAATGAGGTGTAGGGGGCAGATGGGAAGTGAGGTACCCGTATTGGGGGATAGGCTGGGAAACACAGGGTGCCTTCTATGGGTGCAGGGTTTCCAACCACACTGGGAATTATGGGATGGCCAATTATGTGTTCGGAGGATAGAAGGGTTGAAGTGTACAAGGGATTGGTGACGAAAGAGAAGAGGGTGTCTTGTGAGGTGGGTTCTCGAAATGAGAATGATGTGAATGAGGGTGGGTTATAAGTGAAGGTAGAGGTGATGACTGTCGTTTCTTCCATGGTGGGAGGTGGTGGTGGGGGTGGAGAAGGTGGTGATGGGGGGTGCTGGGGGGAGATGGGTGATGTCTGAACGAAGGTTTCAGCAGAGAGGTCAATGGTGGTGGTGGGGGTAACGGTGGTTTCAATGGTTACTTCTTGTTCTGTGACGGGTATCCTGATAGTCTTACCTACTCGTGGTAATGTGTCAACTCTGCGCTTGTCATACCTCATGGACTGGTGGACTGCTGTGTGGATAGCCTCCCGAACTCCTAAAGATTCTGACACTAATTTGAGGGTGTCAATAAAATGTTGATCCACCCCATCATCTGATAGCATCTCTTGCATCAAAGCTTGACCTGACACAAGAGAGAGTTGATGCCTTTCTTGTACTGCTTTGATTGTGTCATATAACCTTTGTAGTTGAGTTGTATATGCAGGTGCACCTACAAGTTCTGGCACTTCTTGTTGCTCATCTTGATGCTCTTGATCATAATCCTCCTCATCTTCCTCCTGTTCTTCATCTTCATCATCCTCTTCATCCACTTCAACTGTGGTGACAGGTACTTGGGAGGTTGTTGCCTGCGTTTGCACATTCTCCACTTGTTGTGCCTCTTCTGCCTCCAGCTCTACATCTTGTAATAATTGTTCGAAGTCTTCATTCGTGAGTTCTTCCAAAGGTGCACCACCGGGAAATTCAAGATCGGTTGGGACTGGAGGAAATATCAAGTTAGGCCCATCGGTGCTGCGTCTTGGAAGTCGTAGTGTGAAAGGCTGAACTCTCCGGGGTGGAGGGGTAACGTCTGGTGTTAGGGTAGCTCCACGTGGTTGAGCACATGGGACTTGGACTGTACCTCTCATCTTCTTAGAAGGGGGTCCAGTGGATGTCCTGCCTCTGAACTGCTCTACTCGATTCCACATCAGGGCCCGTTGAATACGGATGTCACAAGCCAGACATCTATAAATGATTCTAGTCAGAGCACAACATCCATATAAAACATGCTTCTGTGGCCATCGTTTGTGGGCTAGGTGTATCTGATCAATTATCCAGTGGGGTAAGTTGATGGTAAGGCTCTGTGTCTCTACCAGATACAAACTAAACCAAATCTTTTTGGGCGGCATGGTGAATCTATCTTGGGCAGGAAAAGCAAAGTGTTGCATGCACATGCGAAGGTGTATTGCAATATTAGGCGTCATGGACACCATGTCCTTGAGTTTGGTGAGGCTTCGATTCTTCATGTAATCAGGCACTAGGGTCTCCTTCTCTGTAGGAATATGCATTTCGCGCATATCTAGGGCCTCTCTCACCAAGTTGTTGGATAACCTAAACCTCTTGAGCTCATTTCCTTTTGTCAGAGATGGAATCACAAATGAGCTTGCACCTTTTGGGTTCTTGTTTGGAGTCAAGGTGTTGATGAGATAGTAGCATCGCATGAAGTCAGGCTTTGGGAGCCGTGCATTGAAATATGCGTCCAATCCTGCCTTCTCCCATTCCGAACGTAGACCTTCTGCATTTTGTAACTTCTTGAATTCCCTTGTAAAGAAATGGTATTTACCTTGCTTCCCATTGAAGTCCAACTCTGATTCCCATAGGTATGATCCCTCTCCCAAGGGGCCTGCAACTTCACTAAACCAGTGGGAGGTTTTTCCTACGGGCATGGTATGGCCACTGGGAGGATCCGCTATAGGTATGATTTTGATGGCCTGCAATTCTTCTGGTCTTTCATTTGTCTCAGGCAAAACGGGTAAACTGTCTAAGTCCACCACTTGCTGGCTCATTTCTGTTTGAGAGCTAGTTCCTGCCGCCTCAGCCATGTTGAAAAATTCACAGCCGATTCTGTGAGAATATATGAATAAATGTTAACATTGCAATGGACACAAAAATGACACTGTGTCCTCGTTACAACATTAACATGAGCTTTTGGTGATAAGTCAGTCAGTCAATGAGTGCGCGGTGCTTGTGTGTGTAGTTAGGAATTGGGTAGACCTAAGAGCTAAGTGGAATGATGTAGTGTGAGAGTGATGTAGTTAGTAGGTGGGCATGGATGTACACCTGGGGTCCGGGGGTTTATTACAAGTTTTAGGTTGCCAAATGCAGTGGATGGGTTTTGATCTTGATTTTGTGGATTTGGAGAGTTTGATAGGAGTATCTGCTTGAAAATGAGGCTTTTTAGGGACCCATTTACAAGTGATTTTACTTGTGCTCATGGAAGAATATGTGTCCGTGCGTGATGTGTAAGAATGGGCATCGGATGTTCGCGTGAGTGAAACATGTTGTACCGGGTGTGGCCTTGGTGTAGCTATTTGAGCCTGCGAGCAAGCCTTAGGCACCCAGATTTGTCATGATTGTGGGCTGGCCTTCATCGACTTCTTGGGTATCCAAATAGACTTTACTTTCGCGGAAGAGTTTATGAAAGACTTCTTATTAGTGTCATGTTGTTGACTACTAATAAGAGGTTTTGGCTGTGGGGTTGGCCTGGTCGCAACAGGGTGTTCGCCTTTCCGCATCCATACTTGTTTCAACGGCTGAAACAATCTGCTTTGCTCCTTTTTTTGGCCTCCAGTATAGGTAGTACTCTGCTCCTTCTGTACTTGAACTACCTTTGGTTGCTGCCTCCTTCTGGCCTTTGGAAAAGAAGGGAGTGCCGTCTTCTCCTTGACTTTGTTGTTGAGACAAGCCTCTTTCTGCATCATACAATTTTGGACAAGAATAGCATTGTCAACTTCATGTGCGCCCCTGGAAGGACCAGGAGTTTGTGCTTTACCTAGTCCCTTGAGTGCCTCATTTTCCAATTCAACTGTAATTCGGCTATGATTTACCCATACCCGAAGAAGTCCACTTCTTAGGTTTAGGTTGACTGCATGATCATAGATCCAGTCCTGGCCCAAGACAAGAGGCTCAGTGAGGTCCTCATCTTGACACACTAGTACTTTGACTGTCATTGCTTCGTCTTGAATATAGAGGGGAAGTTCCACCTCGCCCATGCAAGGGGTTTCCACACCTCCCAATCCTATGAGATATGCTTCTATAGGATTAACAGTTAATTTCAACTCTTGACAGTAAGACAATTTAACAGCACTAGTGGCTGCACCTGAGTCAATCAAGGCTCTTACAGTCCTTGCACCCTTTCCTTGTCCTATCTCTAAGGTTATAAAAGGACGTCGATCAATTATCCTATGAGAGCTGATACCTGAAACTTCACACATAGCCACATGATATCCTTGATCTGCATATGCATCTATCCTAGGTTGCTCTCTACCTTGTCTTCTTAATTTCATTCTCCGTATGCGCTCTAAAGCTTCTGCTTGAGCTTCTTCTCGAATTCGCTTTTCTTCTTCTTTGCATTTCTTAGCAGTGTTGAGTCGACTTAGCATTTCCTCTATGAGAGGTTCCTGATATAACTTGACCCTGCATCCGCTTATGTAGCTCGGGAGAACATCGCCTTCTAATGTGGCTAGTTGCACTGCTCCACTGGTTCAGGTTCTATTAATGATCATGGGTCTGTAGCCTCTCTTCTCCAGTTTCCTCGCATGTTGTTTCAAAGTGTAGACTAGTACTAGGTCGCCTGCCTTCAAACCTTTATCCTTAACGTGGGCATCAAAGTATGCCTTCTGTCGTTTCTTAGCTGCATATATCCCTGCAGCTGCTCTCAGTCTTGTTTCTCCTAATCGTTCAAGGTCAAACAGTCTAGAGGAGAGTTCATGACCCCTCCATTCATGCTCTTGTGCTACTTTCAATGTAGGTATTAAGAAGTCCAATGGTAGCACTGCATTTTGGCCAAATACCATCTGAAAGGGGGTGGCTTGGAGTACCGTTTTGTAGGCGACTCGGTATGCCCAAACAGCGTGGTGTAGCTGTTTGCCCCAATCAGAGCGTTTATTGTTCACTAATTTCGTCAGCACATTGCACAGAATCTTGTTGGTGCTCTTAGCCTGGCCATTAGCTTGAGGGTGATAGGGGGCAGACTTCTTATGTACTACCAAGAATTCTTGGAGCAGATTTTCAATAACTTCATTCAAGAAGTGAGTGCCTCTATCACTTACCAGCTCTATAGGTAACCCGTATCTGGTGAACACATTCTCAAATAAAAACTTAGCTCTTGTTTGAGCATCGTTCTTCGTTGTGGCTTTTACCTCTACCCATTTGGTTAGATAATCCGTGGCAACAATGATATACTCAGCATGGGAACCCTTAGCTGGGGGATTAATAGGACCTACAAAGTCTATTCCCCACTTAGAGAATGCACGTCCACCCATCATAGGTTTCAGTGGCAACTCATCTTTGCGCATAGGATACTGAGTTCGCTGACAGACATCACACCTCTTCACATAGGTATGTGCGTCCATGTGAAGGGTCGGCCACCACAAGCCTGCAAATAGGATCGCTTTAACCACTCGGTCTGGTCCAAAGTGTCCTCCTGCTACACCTTGGTGAGCAGTTTCCAAGATCTTGAGATATTCACTCTCGTGGACACATAGTCTGAGGTAACCATCTTTACCACGTTTGTATAGATTGTCACCAATGAGTGAGTAATCCAGGGCTTCTTGCTCTAAACTCCTTTTCCTAGCCAGAGTCATGTCTGGAGGGAATGTTTTCGTTCTCAGGAAGGATACTAGTGGTTCACTCCAATCTGGCACTATGGACACCTGATAAAGAGTGGCATGTTCCACAGGTGGTTTAGTGCAGCAGATTGGACATTCCTTGCACAACTTTTGGACATCAGCTTCCATAGTTGGCCAATGCACTCCGAGTCTCCTTAGTGTCTGTAGGGTTCGTTGCTTTGAGTAGTGTTGCTCTAATGCACCTACATGTGCTAATTGCAACCATTTAGCGTACTCATCCTCTTCCACACAACAAGCCAAGATTCCTTGATCTGTGTGCTTGTACATCCTTCCTGCCATGATGTGATACTTTTGGGCTTTCACTACCTCTCTATCATGTGTGTTTATTACGGGGTGGTTAGGCCCGTATGTCAATACTGGCACTAATGGCTTAGCCCACTGTGGCACCACTTCCAAATTAAATAGGTAAGCATCAGGAAGGTCATCTGACACTCCTTGTGGAGCTTCTCTAGACGTGAGTCTAGAGAGATGGTCTGCTCTCAAGTGAGTCCTACCTTTCCTTACCACAACCTCGAAGTCGTATTCCATTAGTAAGAGAAACCATCTTACTAATCTACCTGTATTGCATGGCTTGTTCACGAGATATAGCAGTGCCTGATGGTCAGTAAAAAATGTAAACTTATTTGCAAGCAAATAATGTCTAAACTTTTTAACTGCATATACCATGCCTAATCCTTCTCTCTGCGTAGTGGTATAATTTCGTTCAGCTGCATTCAATTGTCTACTAGCATAGGCAATTGGAAGATCCATATTACCTTCCCTAGTAGGTTGTGCGAGTACACATCCAATAGCGTAATTGGATGCATCCACATGAACATGGAATGGCTTGTTCCAATCTGGTGTGGTCAAGATTGGTGCTGAACATAATCTTCGTTTAAGCTCCTGGAAGGAATTCTCACATTCATCAGTCCACTCAAAGTTAGTCAGAAGTCCGTACATGGGCTTTGCAATGACAGCATACATGTGAATGAACCGGCGGTAGTAACCACAATGCCCCATGAAAGCTTGTACTTCCTTGACATTCCTTGGCCTAGGTAGCTCTGCTATGGCTCTCACTTTCTCTTCATCAGTGGATATGCCATTCTTTGACACTATGTGTCCTAGAATCTTGCCTTGCCTGACCATAAAGACGCACTTTTTTCGGTTCAGACAGACTTGATATTCTCTACATTTGTCAAAGATTTGTCTGAGTTCGGGAATATGGGTTTGCCTAATGTTGGAATGAGCACAAAGATCATCAACATAGACTTCTAAGTTCTTCCTCAGGAACTCTTTAAACACATGGCACATCAGCCTCTGGAAGGTAGCTGGTGCATTGGTAAGCCCAAATGGCCTTACTCTAAAGGCAAATATGCCCCATTCAGTGGCAAATGCCGTCTTATGCTGATCTTCTGGAGCTATGGCTACTTGATTGTAGCCTGAAAATCCATCGAGGAAGTTGTACACTTCCTTGCCTGCTACTCTTTCTAAGAGATGTTCTGTGATAGGAAGAGGATAGTTATCTCGAATTGTGGCTGCATTGACCTTCTTCAAGTTAATGCATACACGCAGCTTTCCATTTTTCTTGGGCACCACTACGATGGGGGATACCCACTCAGTGTGCTCAATTTCATAGATAAATCCAGCTTCAACCAGTCTATCTATCTCCTCTTTGATCTTGGCAGCGTAATTATCATTATAGGTATATGGCTTTTGCTTAGAGGGTTTGGCATCCGAGGTCATGGGGATAGTGTGTGAGCATATGTCAGGGTCCACTCCTTTCAAATCCTTGTAACTCCAAGCGAATACATCTCTGTATTCTCTTAGCAAGGCTATTAGCTCATGTTCTTCCTTTTCTGTCAGGTCATGGCCTATGTACGTGCATCTTTCTTCTCCTTCTTCTATGGCTACAACTACTTTCTTCGTGGTTTCTTTGTTATCATAGGCCTCCCCCGATTGCGCCTCTCGTTTAGGCATTCTAATCATGACTCTCCTGTCATCTATCTCATACTTCTTAAAATTTTCTGGGACCTCAAACAAAGATTCTTCCTCTTCTGGTGTGACTTTTCTCTTCTTTCTTTTCTTCCCTTCTTTCTTCGGGGTCACAGGTGTGGCTAGCCTTACATCATTTGCAAACTCTCCATGCCTCTGGGGTTGAAATTCTACTTCATAGAAATATTCTTCATCTGATGCAAAAGGTGGGTCCATGATGATTGACTCTAGATCGGATTCACTTGCATCCTCAAATGCATCAGGGCTAGGTTCACACTCTTCTAACACTGACTCTCCCATGATCGGCTCTATGGAGAAGACTGAAATGTCATAGCCATCTTCATCACAGTGAGGTGTCCATTGTTCTTCATTGATGGCTACACCCATTGTTGCTAGGATTTCTGCCCAGCCGTGGGGTTCAAATTCTTCATCAGGAAAGACTACAGGTGCATAGGCTGGGTCTTGAATTGATCTATGTGTTTCTTTTGCACCTACCTCTCTGGCTTTTTCTCTCTTCTCTTCTTCTACTGCTACTTTGCACATCCATAAGTGGGTGTCTTCCTGCATCCATGAGGATCCTGATCCTATGGAACGCATCGATTCCGTATCATCTTTGGCTCTATGGATGGGATTTGGATAGGAGGGACATCTCTATGAGAGTAATCTTTGAGATTCACTTTGGTCGTAACACCTAAGTGTTGCAAATACAAGGATTTGGTTCCCCAATCCTGTACCACTTGCAACTGTCGCATAAATGGTCTTCCCAAAATCATTTCATAGGCATGATTTTTGCTAAAATCACATATAGCAAATGTATGCTCGAACTCAACACCACATGTGGTGAGAGTTATTCCTTCTAACAGCCCTAAGGGTCTCTCTATGTGACCATCGGCCATTTGCAATTTCATCCTCGTGGGCCTGAGTGCTGGCTTGCCCCAACGCTTCCATAGGTAAGTGGTAGCAATTGCAACTCCTGCGCCTGAGTCTAGAATGGCCTTGGTGGTGTATCCTTGATGAGTGATAGGAAGATATGCGTTTCCCTCTTCGCCCTCACTCATGTCTCCTATCTTATCCAAGGGTATTTCTGGCACTGTTCTCTGGGATCCTACCTGGGAACGAGGTTTTGCTATCTCGGGTACTTGTTTGGCTACATGTTTCCATAGCTCTGGCCTTACTTTGAGTAGCTCTTCTAAGGTGAGGTTGCATTGTACTTTAGTGTTTTTCACTACCTCTGTGTTCCTAGGTATGACTCAGACCTCATTTCGTACCATGACCGTGGGTGCTCTCATACAAGTAGACTTAGCTTCCCATGGATCACATATATCACCATTGAGGAAGTCGCTTTTGATCAGGTGGCTTTACAAGTTCTTTCAACAGATCCTTGGATATTTGATTCAGGTGCTACAAAGCATATGATAGGTTGCAGAGATGTATTTTCTTCTCTTTCCTATTCTTCAGGAAGAAGAGTTACTATTGCAGATGGCAATGATTTGGATGTTGTGGGAATAGGTACAATAACCCTAAAGTCAAGAGAAGGTGGTAATTTTCAGATTTCAGATGTTTTATATGTACCTGACATGAAGACGAATCTACTATCTATATCTGCATTTTTAGGTGATGGTTTCAAAGTTGTATTTGAGAGAGATCTTTGTAAGATCTTGTCACACAAAGAAGAGAAGTGTATTTTACAAGGTGAGCACAAGGGCGGGATTTTCATTTTGTCAAAAAACAATCAAGCATATGCTATCAAATCTTTGTCACCGGTGGAAGATATGAAGCTATGGCATGAAAGATTTGGACATATTAGTTTTGGAGCTCTCAAGAGTATCAAAGACAGAGGTATGGTTGAGATTTTACCCTCATTCGAGCTACCAGATGATTCAGATATATGTGAAGGTTGTCTTGAAGGTAAGGTGCATAAGCTATCTTTCAAGAAACATGGTCATATTATAGCTACCAAGAAATTGCATATTATTCATTCAGATGTGAATGGACCTATGAGAGTAGACTCTATACAGGGATTTAGGTATTTTGTTTTATTTGTTGATGATTTACAAGATACTCATGGATGGTCTTAAGTTGAAGTCAGAAGTCTTTCTCACGTTCAAGAAGTTTGTAGCTATGATTGGAAATGAAAGTCAGGTAAATATCCAGATTCTCAGAAGTGATAGAGGTGGAGAATACTTGTCAACTGAGTTCCATACATTTCTTGAAGTTAAAGGTATTACTCGACACCTTACTATTGCTTATACTCCTCAGCAGAATGGTGTTGCAGAAAGAAGGAATAGAGTACTTGTTGAGATGGTGCGGAGCATGATGGCGTCCAAGAAGCTTTCACCAAAATTCTTGTTTGATGTAGTACATACAGCTAATCACATTTTGAATAGGTCTTCTACAAAAGCCTTAAAGGTAATCACACCTTATAAAGCTTATTATGGTAGAAAACCTAATGTGAGCTATTTCATAGTATTCTGATCACTTTCCTATGTACATGTTGAGAAAAAGGATCGAGGCAAACTAGATGTAAAGGCAAAGAAAGTTGTTTTTATTGGATATCCTATTGAGAGCAAAGGCTATAGGTTTTATGTTCTAGAGATAGGTGAAGTTATTCTTTCATGCAATGCTTATATTGCTAAAAATAAGATCTATGATAAAGAAGCAAAAATTCCAGAGTTCATTAGTGAAAATGACTGTGGATTTTTTAGAAGGAATTTGGAAGTACATGTTCAACCATATCAGGAGGGAGTTAAAATTCCTAGGATTGAAGAGAAGATTGAAGAAAGAGGAATTTCACAACCTTCTACAGAGTCAGTTCTACATGAGACTTTAGTTCCAGAAATGGAAGAAAGTACTAGAGTTCCAGAAAGTCCGAGTACCTCAGAAGAACAAGTTCCAGAACCAGTGGAAGTTGAAGGGTCAAAAAGAGTTTCACCACTATTTAAAGATACACCTACATGGTTATATCAGACTTGGAAAGATAGTGGTACATTTACAGGAAGAACAAGGAGTCAGACTAGACAACAACAACAAAAAGGTCATGTAAGTTTTGCTGAAGACTTTGAGATTCATGATATTTTAGCACTCATGATAGTTGAAGATGAACCTGCATGTATTAAAGATGCACTTAACATTCCTATTTGGAAAAACGCTATGCAAGAAGAGATTGATTATGTTCTTAAGAATCCAACTTAGCAGCTATGTGAGTTACCAGAAGGAAAGAAAGCTATAGGTGTAAAATGGATCTTCAAAATCAAACGGAAAGCAGATGGTACTACTGACACGTACAAAGCAAGATTAGTTGTCAAAGGATATGCACATCAAAAAGGTATTGATTATGATGAGACATTCGCTCCTACGTCTAGGATGATAGTTATTATGGCAATACTTGCCTTAGTAGCACATTTTTGTTGGCATATATATCAACTTGACATAAAGACTGCTTTTCTAAATGGTGATTTACATGAAGATGTACATATTCAGCAACCAAAAGGTTTTGGAGAAACAGGTAAAGACCATTTGGTATGTAAGCTCATAAAATCTTTGTATGGATTAAAATAGGCACCTAGAGCATGGTATGAAAACATACACACATATCTTTTATCCATTGGTTTCCATAACTTAGATGCAGCCCCAACTCTTTATGTCAAAGTTGAAACAGGTATGATGATCATAGCAATCATTTATGTGGATGATATTATAAGGTAATATGTTTGGTTGCCCCACTATCAAATTACTAAACATCTGAGTCTACTCCAGACATACATTGTTCATGAGAAGAGGGGTCATAACTACAAATAGTGGTAAATGCCCATTCTTCATTTTGCACAAGATTAGTAGAATCTATTTTGGGTGTAGAGGCCTCTACAACAACCATTCCAGCCTCTTTTTTCTTTGCCTCGTTTGTAGCCAGTTTTGGACAACTCTTTATGAAATGATCAATTCCTTTATAGTACTTGCAAAACAATTTTTGCTTTTCTATTTTCTTCTCATCTCTGTCGTCCTTCTTTGATTGTGCAGAATTAGCAGATTTTTGCTTACTAGTAGCCTCAGTTTTCTACTCTGAGGATATTGTTGTGGATCTCTTAAGAAGGAGAGTGCACTGTGGTGCATCACCATCAAGATACTGCATCCTAAATCTTTAAGGGACAATCAAACTCAATTTTGATATGGTTGAGGAAATTATATACTTCTTTGAGTTCTATATCTTGTGCTACTCTATAGATATCCCACCTTATGAGGATAAATGGGCCAACTTCCAAACTATCACTCCCTTACACACACTCAACTTCCAAACTATCACTCCCATAATGACCTCAATCCATATGATATATCCTCTATGGAGCAATAAGATGAAAGACAAGTGTAGAATTCCAAGATATAAAGGCCCAACCATAGACAACCATAATAAAGTGACTCCAAAGTCCAGACATAAAGTGTTCTTGAACCCAAACACTAACCTTGAGGGTACTTGCAAGTAATATTTTTTAGATAAACTACCTTGTGTTGTATGCCAATCAATGATCTAGCTCACATATAAAAATTCCTTGGTTGTAGAATGAAATCCCTACATTATGTTAACCAAGTACTTCCTTGGATTCATATAATCCATAAGTACCCATCCTCCTAATTGATTATCCAACATCATCCTCATGACAATGCACAAGCTAAGATTTGTAACTCAATAGGTAAGATCTATCCCTATCTCAAGAAAAACTTAAAGAGAGAAGTCATCAGTGCATCCCTAGTCTCTCTAATGCCAACAACTAGAACTCCTCATCTAGTTGAAGACCATCACTGGGACTAATAACCACTCTCCTAGAATCATCAAGTGAGACTCAACCTAACCACCATGATTAATTGATCTCCCTCTTTTCTTTGATACAAGAATGGCACTCCAATCTAGAAATTTTAAAGATGAGAGAGTAAAATCTCTCTCTCTCTCATTGCATCTAAGAAAAAGAGCTCTAGTAGTGGAATCTATTCTACTTTCCCTTTTCCTTTGCTCTACTCATCCATAAATGAGAACATGTACATAGGTTCTCCATGTTTTTCCCTCAAAATAGTGGAGAATCAAACTCTTATATGAGGAAAACTACACCAAAAAGTAGAGTACTCCATAGATTTACAAATCTAACTCCAAAATCTAAAGTAAGAGATGTTTGTCAAACCCTAGTGGAAAATGGATTCTATGGATGATGAGTCCTATTTAGTTCCTCCATAGATAAGTCCTATTCTTGTCTTACTACCTGACTAATCTCTAGGAGCACACCATAATCA
This sequence comes from Ceratopteris richardii, assembly GCA_020310875.1. Lineage (NCBI taxonomy): Eukaryota > Viridiplantae > Streptophyta > Polypodiopsida > Polypodiales > Pteridaceae > Ceratopteris > Ceratopteris richardii. The sequence goes on along the minus strand of CM035429.1, from coordinate 159,497,880 downwards.
ACTACCATCCCAAGAATCATATTTTCCCTTCCTTTATCTCTTTTGAGTAAGAGGATCTAACGTGAGATCTCTCCCCACTTTCTCCTTTCCTTAAAAGAGAGATTCATGAATTCATATGCTCCTTCCTTCCATAAAACTAATGCATAATACCTCATCATATACATTTCCATAAAGGTGCAGAACAAATCTTCCATAAAGATTGAAGGCTTATTAGGTGAAGAGTGGAGAAAATAAATTCGTTGCTAGGGTCAAATCCCTCTTTTAAAATATCTAGCAGTGATGCAATAAATGTGTATCCATACTAAGGAAACTATCTCTACCAACCATCCTCTGTGTATGGGTCTATATGATCCATCCACACTAATAGAATCATCCTTCTTGAAAAATATAAAGTGAGTATGTGATATCAATGGAGATGAAATCACCCATCACAGACTCCATTGGAAGAATAAATCTCCATAAACTAATAGCTCTCCTCTCATCTAGTAAGATATGCCCCCATGAATGACGAGTCCTTTTCTCCTTGTCCATAGAAGAAAAATGCTCAAAGGGAAGTCATTTCCACTCTTCCATACCAACTGAACATTCTTCTAAATCATGGTGTCATACCTACACTAATCCTAATGTAAATTCCACACACACACACACACACACACACATATATATATATATATATATATATATATATATATATATATATATATATATATATATATATATATATATATATATATATATATATATATATACATATATATATATATATACATATATATATATATATATATATATATATATATATATATATATATATATATATATATATATATATATATATATATATATATATATATATATATAATGGAATATGTAGGTGGACTCTAATGAATCCCATATCCTTGAACTAGTGTAGTTTGATTCTAGTTAGCATATGATAGTGGATATCCTTTTCTATTCCAAAAAAAGGTGTTCCTAGGTACCGAGACTAAGTCTAAGTAGCTTTCTATAGATCTCGACATATATATTGGGTACCCCAAATACTCCTCCTTGAGGGATCTATGCTCTAAATCATATAAATGTAACACTAAAAAACTAGAGATGAATTCTTATATAGAATGAGAGTATGAGAGATAAGGGATCACCTCCAAGTTAAAGACCTCATATTAACTCAGATATGAGGTCTTTGGCGAGATACTAGATACTCAACAGAGACTAGATCTAAGAAAATGCCTATTGACATGAGTTTTCTGATTAATTTTTGTAGAAGAAATCATATATATATATATTACAATTTACAATCACTCAATTTGGCCATGTATGTTGATGTATTTAGTTAGTGATGTGTGTGAACACACTAGGAACACAGGGGCACTTTTTTCCCTCGTTAGGGGGTTTTTTTTTACCTGGCTTGTATATATGCCTATAACCCTAACATGTCACTTATCTTTGTACATTCTCTTGGTAATACATTTAGTATTATGTGTTGTGCTCCAAGATTCTTCTTCTTCCTTGTGCTCTTCCGTGCTTCCACAGACCTCAAACTCCAACAATTGGTATCAAAGCAGATCCGTTTCATCTAGGGCATTGTCGACACTTTTCCTTTCATAGTCTCAGAATCACACAAAATTTGGTGAGCATACTCAAGGGGATTAGGTGTCGAACGCACGATCTAAGCTCGTTTCAGCCTTTGAATGCACTATCACAGTGCTTGTGTAGGCAATTTCATCTTTTTGTGCCAAAGATATATACATGTTTGCTTCGCTTGTATAAGCATCTCAAACTCTGGTACTGGTTTAGCAAAACTTGACAGGGTAGTTTTGTTCAACTTTTTGAGATACAACCATTTTTTTGCATCAAGGTATTTTAGTAACTAGCCATGGCTAAAATCAAGGATGTAATATGTATGTTGGCCATTGAGGATAAGTTGGATGATACCAACTACGCATTATGGGCTTATATGATGTTTCATGTATTGGTTGCAAAAGGACCATGGAATATTGTGCAGGGTGTTGAAAAACGTCCTATTACACCTTCAAATATAGGTACTGAAGGTGATGCAGATGGCATTGAAGATGGTGATATTCTTCATGTTCCTATTTGTGCTGCAATTCGTGCTCCTCCTACTATAGAGCAATTTTTTTGGGATGGCAGAGATGCTCAAGCACATGCATTGATAGCCTTGTCTGTCAAACATGCCATTATTCCTCGCATTTGCTCTTGCAGAATAGCAAAGGATGCTTGGATACACTTACCACTTTATACCAAGCAAAGAATAAGGCTCATGTTGCTTACCTCTGAAAACAATTGGAGAGTGAGCACATGAATGAAGGAGATTCCATGGATAGTTTTTTGAAAAAGATCAAAGATTTGAAGGAGCAATTGATTTGTCTTGACGAAGTCTTGCATGACAGTTCACTTGTGCAAACTGTTCTGAATGGTCTTCCATATTCATACCAAAGTTTTGCATATTCTCTTTGATTGATGATGAAAAAATCCAAATGCCTTAATATTTAAGGAGTTAGTCTCTATTCTATTTCAGGAAGATCAATCTAGGCAGAACATGTCCATTATGCATGTTGTAGATCAAGCTTTCCTAGTTAGTCAAAAGGGCAAATGAAAATGGAGCTCAAGTGTTAAGTCCTAAGCCCAAGGAAATAATGCATATACACGCCTATGTTTTGCTCAATTTCCTTGTACTCTATCACCTTTTCTTACTCCAGGTCCACAATTGCCCTCGAATGTATTCTCCTTTGGGATCCCCAACAAGATCGCCAAAATATTATGCTCCTAGGCCCAAGGTTGTACGATTCATTCTTAAGTGGGAGATGTATCACCATTATATTAGCATGTATTGCCATTAGTTTTAGGCATATGTATTTGCCATTATCTTTGGTTAGATCAGTGACAGGTGGTGACAGATTACTCACTTTTCTTTTGATATTGGTTATCTTGTTTGATTGCTCAGTTTACAGGGGATACTCTGTCAAATTTTTTCCAGGATTCTTTCACATTTACTTGATCAGTTTGGAGACTTTGTGAGCAGGCTTATGCTCATGGTTTTATGTGCATGCTAGATGCATGGTTATGTGACATGTGGTTCACATGATTTCTTCTATAGTGAGATATTGATGATGTGAGTTATGCATATGGACATGCAAGTGTGATCCTATTGATGATAGAGTATTATTTCTAGTCTCTTATTACATTGCTAGTCTCTTGCATTGCTAGCATGGTGTCTTCTCTATTTGATGGCACTGACTTTCCGAGATGGAAAGCTCAGATGTGGCATACATTGGTTCGTGCAGGGTTACACATGTATGTGCATAGAGATGCATAGAGACCTCATGACATGCCCGACCACGTATGGATGGATATGGATGCATTGGTCAGCTCCACTATCCGGTTACAGCTTCTGAATTCTATATATGAGTCTGTTATGTATGAGGAGACAAGTAGTGCATTATGGTAGAGACTACATGATATGTATGCGAGTCCATTGACTCATGTGAGACATAGATCACATCGACAGCTTCGATGTTGGCACTGTGGTTGTGAGGGCCATATTCGACAACGTTGCTTCAGGCGGATGCGACAACGATGTCAGAGACATGCATGTGATGGAGGTTAGGTAGTGGTTTTAGGAGAGTCTATGACAGTTGATTATGCTAGTGATGGTGATATCACTTTCTCCTATGTTTCATCTTAGGATTCCTCTTATTCATTGGAGAGCACCAATATGGGTTGGTTGCTTGATGCATTAGTCGGTTTTCATGTTACTCCATATCACGAGTGGTTTTATCGATTCTCAAGTGAGAGTCATGGATGTGTGCACATGCCTGATGGTATGACATATGACATTGAGGGTGCAGGAGATATATGCCTTATGCTACCTAGTGGAGCATCACTTATACTCAGACATGTACACTATATGCCTTCATTCCCTACGAGCTTGATTTCAATTAGCTAGTTATAGGAGATTAGATGTTATGCATTCCTTGGTGAGCATTATTTTCAATTGCAATTGGGACAGCTTATGCTTGTCAGAGGTGCTAGGATTGGACACATGTATCCACTACAGGTACTTCATGTGAGAGACAGTCTCATCCTAGTGGGAGTTCAACCTTATGTGCGATGTGAGACTCGTCATGTCTTATTTTGTCTACCTACACATAGGTCTATTGACATTCATGATGCACATGTATGGCAGGGTTCAGATGCTCTGATGGATGCACATGTAAAGCATGTTTTGGATGCTCATGATGCTTATGTGGACCATATGGATGCTTATGTAGAGCATACTTTGGATGATCAACTGGATGCTTTAAAGCATGATGTGGATACTCATGTAGAGCATTGTGATGATACTCAAGTAGAGTTTAATCATTAGTTTGATCTTGGTGTTGATGTTGTGTAGTTAGCTCATGTGGAGCATGATGATACACTTGGTGTGGTAGAGCATGATAGCTCTTATGATACACAGTCTATGCCAGAGCATAATAGCTCTCAGGATGCACAGCTAGATACATCCTTGGTTGAGAGGATGGTTGATTTAGATATTGATGATTCATTGATCATGCAGTCATTCTTGGATTCTCTCATGCTAGTTGTTGACACAGATATGTCAAGACATGTTGGTCTTGATGATGGTGCTTTGGATGACTTGCATACAGGCATGGCTGACATACTTAGGTTAGCCAGGATAGCATAGGTTTCATCAACATTCGGGACTCTAATGTATGAGTTGTTATGCTCGAGACCAGATATTGCAGTTGTTATTGGAGCATTTGCACTTGGAGTTGTCAGTCGTTCGATGATTGACACGGGCATAGAGTGAGTGGGAGCTTTGCAAGAACTTCATCAATTCTTGCATCAGTCATATGTGAGCTCCATTCTTGTTGATATGAGTCTAGAGCAGTTTGAGGTGCATATATGCACCTTGTTTGAGGCAGTTGGTGTAGGCTGATCGGTATGGGTTGAGATTCGGACTCTTTCTATACATTATTGTATAGTCCTACGTCATTCTTTGTATATTTTACCACTTATGGTCACATTGACCCTTAAGTGGGAGATTATTGCAGATGTAAGGATCATGTGACCTTGCTCCCATATTCATAGCTATACATCATTTATAGAGCATTGCCTCAAGAGAGATCATTATGTGGGTTTGAGGCTCCCATGCATGTGTGCACGTATCTTCTCTCCTCTCTCTCCTCCATCTTCTCCTTGCTCCTCTTGTTCTGCACACCAAAGCCGTTCACACACACACTCACACCTATGATCACACACACATACGCATACACAAGTTGAATCCTACACCAGCTCTCCAATCACACACATAGAATTTTAATCACACATTCCCACAATCACACTCCCTGACTCTCAAATAAACTCACTCAGACTCATAGACACTCACATACGAACACACCTAGATGTTCATACTCATCCCCTACACACACACACTCACTCGAGCTCCTTTTTTTCTTTACTCTCTTACCCTCTTGGAAAGCTTCACTTATAAGAATGTGCGCCAAATTAACATGTAATTAGTACTTTTATTCACTTACTTTCACTCAATCCAAGGAAGATGAATGTTCACCAATTCCATTGGGCATAGCAATAATGGAAACCAATGGTTACTTTCTCCTCAAATGGTTGTCTCTGGTACCAAACTGTTCAATTCTAACATTACTTAGCACCTCGCAGTCATGTTCCTCATTATCCCCTTCACAAGGAAAATTTCACCTATTGTAAGCTCACATTGATGTCTTGATTATTATGAAACTCTCGCAAGATTCCCTATTCATCAACACATGGGCAACCACATTGTAGCTGAATTCATAGATGTAGTAGGATGTTTATGCATGCACAAATTCAGAGATGTACAGGTTGAGTTTCACTTTTGTGACCGAACTGTCACATATGCACACACAAAAAAACTGGGAATTCAACATGCTCTCATATGCCGAATTGCCTATATTTGTCAGACAATATCTCTATAAATCACCTTATCTCTTATTATCTTTGGTCACCCTAAACAAAAACAATCAACACACCTTCCAAATGCCCTCCATGCCGCTTATTTCCTCATGCTCAGACATATGAATCATCACACACAGAATAACTTGAACAAATTAACACACACGTGCAATTGCAAGAAACCACAATCCCATATCCGCACAAAAGATCACAAACATATGTTGTCGACCAAACAGAATCATTCAATTTCCCTAAACACACATATTTCTTATTGCAGCCAAATTCAAAGACAAAATACCACCACTCTTGTATGATCTACTGTCAATCCAAATAAGCAAGGAACTCAATGTATACCCAGCAATAGATTTCAGCACCTCCGATTGTGGGTTTTCTTAAAACATTAGTAGCATCATATTTTGAGGTAGCATACCTCAGAAGGTAGGCATTCTTTTGTATGTTTGTACTTCCCCTTCAATCGTGTGCACCTTAGCATGATCAAAGCCTCCTTCTCATCTAGGCTTGCTGTCCTCTCCAGAAAGCCCATCAGTTCTTCCTATCTACCACCTCCCTCTTTTCCTTTGCGTATGCTCGACTAGAAGCAGCAAAGTACCCCTCGTCACCTTTGATGTTTATTTGTTCATCGTCTCCAAAGATTACCCATAAAATCCATCTATTGTATCATTATTCGGAGAATGCTATAGCTTCCCCTCTTGTAGAAATTTCTTTACAATGACAACTACCACTAGCAGATGCACATGAGTGGCAATGATATCCCTGTTCTGAATACTCTCAAATATCCATAGGAATTCAGTAGCCTGCGATTGGGAATTCAACTCAGCGGATCTGTACTCCCATCCATATATAGAGCAAAATCACATGCAAGTCTATATTCCATTTTTGGAGCACCCTTTTCTCTAATGGGCAAAAAGCACCCTTCCTGCTCATGAACTCCATCTGCTATCCTATTTGGCTCACTCTTCACTTGTTTATTTAGGAAACATGACCATCCAGCTTCTATCTTCAACGCTTTCCCCATACAAAGATGAAGAGTTCTCCTTCAGCTCATATTCTCACAGTGTAAGCACCTCCTGGTTAGCTTCTTCTTTTTGTACCATCAAAAGCAATGTCGTGCGAAGTTTAATCCGATGTTGAAATGGGTGTCTGGTAATCTCCATTACTCATAGATTTTCAGATCTTTGCTGATCCTCCTCCCCCAGTGCTTTGAATCGCCTTCCCAGCCATCGAGATCAAGAAAAGACATGCAAGGTGGACCAAAAAGAGAAGAACTTTGAAGCTCCCTTGTGTATCATCAGAAACCACCCCAAAATACTCCTCTTTGGGTTCAGTTGTAGCTACTCCCAAAAGCCCCTGGACATGCACATTTTTCCTCTGAATAATAGGGTTCGAGTTCACCTGCAATGTTGCTGTCCCCGCGTCCTCCTTCTGAGAAAAAAAAAAAAAATTAACCCTTATACTGCTCCTGTCTGATCTCGTAGACTTCCCCTTCTTGAGTTCTTGAGTGTGACAGTGAGACTATCTACCATTTCCTCAAAAATCCGCTAGACTCTCCTCCATTCTGTCCAACACTACTGAACTGCTACGGAATGGGGCTTGTAGAGAAACTTAATACCAAACCTCCTCAAGAATGATCGTCATAATAGCTGCTCTCTCCTCCAGAAGAAGAAGCCAAAGCCTGTGGACAAACATAGAAAAAAACCCAAAAAAATAGAGAGAGAGAGAGAGACAGAGCAACTAAACCTTCAGTTATTCCCCCCTCTGAGCTGCTCTTTGGATCCCCTTCAGAGACTGCTTCTCTAGCCTTTTTAGGCATTTAGAACACATCCCCGAGCAAGACACCATCTCCCCATCTTTTTGACATCGAGAGGACGCCGCCCTGCCCCCCCTTCCATACTGTAATAGGTATTGGCTTCTTGGAAGTGTTTATGCTCGACTGATGTTTTTTGCTATAGCCATGAATAACACAAAATTTCAAGTGAAAAGTATTATTTGTTGTTTTTTATGTTCTCTCCGATTATCGTCTGTATTGTAGCAGATATTTGTTTTTTTCTTTTGCAATGTGTACACTCGTGGAGTCTTGTCCATCCAAAACGAAAACATTACTTTCAAAAAACTCAAAGCCCATGCTCCCTTTTGTCATGTGATATGACATAGTAGGCGCAATCCTTTTGTCCACCTATAGTAAACTCCCATTCACATCAAGATCCCACACATACAATGCTTCCTCATCAATGCTTAACAATTTTGAATGTTCCCTTCGATTTGGTGCCCAATCAATGCATTTGATTCTCTTTGTGTGGCCACTCAAGTATGCCAATTTTTCCAGTTGATTTGTCCTCTTAGAATGTTCAGAAATCCTCCATACTAAAGCTCCAAAATCTCCAGTTGATGCATAAGCAGTTGAAAATATCAAAGGATCAAATGGACAACTTGCCAAATCCCATATCTCTTGTGCATGAGAATAGAGGCCTTCACATGCCACATCTCCAGTGTTTGCAGAATATTTGATAAGATGAACCTCATTTTGTTCCCTAAGGCTTAAGGTGCCTACAAGAAAAGAGTTTGTTGTGTATCCGCCACAACCGTCGAGATGCATCTGGACCAATATTTGATGCCATAAGCACTACCACCTTGCATATGAATAAATAGAAAATGGTGTGATCTTCACTATAACATACTCCCCCCTAATAAATAGAAAATGGTGTGATCTTCACTATAACATACTCCCCCCTTCTGCTTGCGAAGTCGTCCTCGACGAGCCTCTCCACCACCTATGCAATCTCGCTTTTCTCCTACCACTTACCGTCCATACTTGTATCCATATGCACATACTCAAGATCTCAACTCATGCATACTCATACAATCCACCTGATCACTACACCATGTATGCAACACGATTAGAACCATCATTCAACCAAGTTCTGATCATACCTCACATGCCTTGTCGATCTTCTACCTCAGTTGTCATGCCCTCTACATCTGTCACTCATCAAAGATGTTAGATTCATTTGATGTTCAAAACACAACTACTACCTCAATACCCTTCTTCTTCCATCTGCATCATCTGAACATAGAGAGGACTTCCTTAGACCTCGTGACAATATGGTTAGCCAAAAACAACATCTACCATTATATATAGAACTTCAAAAGCATCATCAACATCACCATCCATAGAATACCGCTCATAGCCACACTTCCTATATAAAGATCAGATCCATAGCCACATGATTGATGTAAGGTTACAACAAAACCTTGTTTAATCTTTACTAAAGATAAACATGCATAGGGAATGGAGACTCAAGTGAATTCATCCTTTCAACACCATCCTAGCATCAATGAGCACCTAGATACCACATCTTAGTCTACCATCAAAATGAAAACACCGCAAGAATCCTCTAAAAACTACGAGCAATATGTAAACTCATGATAGCATGTCCTATGGCCCCATCAGTACCATATCCATTTTACCTAACAAAGATATATGAACTCACCCTATATAAGTGTACTAATGCTACAACATCCTTCCAACCTGCTCATACACAATCCCTTCTGTCGCTCGCTCTCACTTGCAATAAGGCTCAAACAACAAGATCATGTCATCCATACATTTCTTCAATCCTTGACACAGATGCAATAACCAAAACCAAAAACTAAAAAGCATGAATGATGCATTCTTAAGTCTTATTCCCCCAAGACTGTCCTGCAACAAAGCTCAAACAGCAATCACATGATCCAAATGCTCCCCTCAATCCAAATAATCACCATGATACACCAAACTAATGACTTCTAAAGATATCAATAATACGCACCTAAACCAATTCTCATGGAATGTCTTGTAAACCTACAGTCAATCAACACTCATGTCATCAATCAACCAAAATCATTTGTATACATTGACCTTCGTAAAGTTCTCCTTCATCGTCGCATTCCTGTCACCTACAAACTCATCAAAAAGTGAATCCCAAAAATCATAAAAAAAGAAGTGAACAAAAACATGTATCCTCATGCATCTACATCTGAGAACTCCTATACTTGCCATGTATATATATGCAAAAATGAGACCGTCTAAAACGTAGTCTCACTCACATCCCAAAAACTAATCACACACGATGAAACAAAACATAGGTAAAGAATTCCCAAGAAGCACACACACACCATTATGAACCTTCAGAACGGACCTATCGATAACATAGGAAAAGCAAAATCAAACAAGTTGCTTATAACTAACTGGCCAGGCATAGTTATGCCATCGTCAGCATTGGGCTTGAGTTGATCAATCTATGAGAAGTCGACAATTCAGTCTCGTAGATACATACATACAAAAAACACACCCATCCGGGCGATCATTGCCCTCCTCCTCTCTATCTCTCCCCCTCAGGAGTGGGAACTTTTCTTCTCTTTTTTTTCTTTTTGTTTATTTTTTCATGAGTTGGCCTATGTTGCAATTGGATGCGACTCGTGGCCCTGACCACTCGGCCAGGTTGATTCCACCTATATACCAACACAACATAGCGCACAATGAACATATATACAACGTATACATACATATATGTGCTAGCCCATAGCGAAGCTAGATGCAGCTCATGGTCTCGACCGCCCAGCCAAGATGGTTCCACTCACCTATCAACTCGCTATGGCGTGAAGCACTAAACAAATATGAACACATAACTGTCCAGGCCTATGATGAAGCTAGCATCAGCTCATGGTCTTGACCACCCGCCCTGGATGACTCCACTCGCCTACTAACCCGTCACAGTGCACTGGCGGACATATATACAGGATTTTGGTTTTTGTTTTTATTTTCTCTTTTTTTTCAATTTTTTTCATTTTCTTTTCATTTCCCATGTCCTGAGAGTTAGGGAGAGGCAGAAAGAAGCCTCCATCCTAACCATCCCACACATCATGCATACACAAAAAAAATACACACAAAATATGATCGTGATGGCTGATAGATCGATCATCCCTCCATCATTACTTTCTCGGGCATAACGATGACATATGACACAACTGACTAGTCACAAATAGACCTACCAAATCCGATTTCCCTAACCTACCTTAAGTCCCATCCTCAGATGTAACATAGCACGACAACCTCAAAAATTCCTACCTGACCTCGTCCATCGGTGATCAAAGTTCTCTAGGAGGTGAGTCAGGCTCCGCCTCAAGAGCCTCAAAATCACTACCTATAACTAACTGATCTGCCCAAGCCCAACAAATTCCATTTACATCATCAGGTATCCCTTGAGAGTTGTCATAGTAAAAATAGCGGTCCTCTGCATACCTAGCCCAACAAAGCAAATACACCTCAAACTGTGAAAATGGAAAGTCGATATCAATGTCTTGGTTCAAGAAACGTACCAACCAATGGGCTTCCTCCATGTGGTATTCCGTTTGCAAACTCTCTATGGGTATCTCCATGCTTGCCAGTTCTTGATCTACAAAATATATCACAAGGTTGAAGAGAGTGTTTTGGTATACTTGGTCAGCCATCGATCACCTTACTCCTAATGATTTTGCATAGCAACACAATTGGTTTATCAACTTCCGTGATCTCAGCGAATAGAAGGTAAACTATCTGATAAAATAGAGAAAGCCACTCTTGCTTTGTTCTTGTATCGAACCACTCATCTCTTGTAGGATCATCCAAATCAAGCAAAAAAGTCCCCTCATCCAACAGCTCGCTTGAAATCCTTCCCCTACATCCTCTCCCATCATCCTATGTACATTCCACTGGCTAACCTAAATCCTATCTCCATAGGACCTCAAATTGATGACTTTGGCACGCTCGACACATCCCAATCCTAACTCCTAGCCGCCATTTTTATCGGTACCCTTTGCATAAGGCACTTTACTCACCATGCTCTTTTCTGGCTCGTTATCCAATGCAGGTCTTCTCCTAAGTCCCTCTGGTTTGGGACTCCTCTTTTCACAACCGTTTTGATCTTCCTTGTCTCTTCCTTCCAAGAGTTGCCTCTTGCAATCCTCTCTCACCTTGTCAGAACCATCATTGTCCATATCCCACTTCTCTCTTCCTAATCTATCCTTACCCTTGTGGCCTTTCCTGCACACGTCACTACTCTCGGAGTTATGTACCTTGCTTGTGTGAGTAGGTAAATGACTGTCTTGGTTCCCCATCAACCTTGGATAGTAACTTTGATCATGAGATTTAGGAAAATGACTCTTGTCTTTTGAAAAGTTTCTTCTTCTTATACGAGGATCAACCATCTTGCTAACTTCCTTCTCTTCCTTTCCAAACCCTACCTCTACCCTCTCACCTTTTTCTATCCTTGCTTTCTCTTGACCTAAGGATAATCATGCACCCTTGACCAAAGCTTCTATAGCTTTGCCTTCCCTATTCGGAGTTACTTCCCCTAGTGTGAGTCTCACATCCAATCCTCATGCCGTCGGTTTTCTTTGCATTGTCATCTCTAATCCTTGACTCATATTCTCGAGCTCAACTTCTAAAGCCTTGACCTTTTTCCTCAATTGTCTTGCTTCTACTGTAGTAGCCAATTCGAGGTTCATTTCATCTTCTAAGATTCCTCCATCTATGGGGTTGTTTGGCTTGCCCCTTGTCGGGTCTATATGCATTGAATAACACTCCGCCTGACTTGCACCTGTCAACCATCCCAATAACTCTTGATCAGAATCATCCTTATAAAGTAATGGATTTTTGTACTCTCCCATTTTCGTGTTTTGGGTTTTGGATAGCTACAGGTTGAACCCATCTTGAAGCAGATCCTTGTAAGTCTCCGTGTTCAAGGAAAACCTTACTCATGCCATTTCCTACCTTATTTTCTCTTTTGCCTTTGTTTCCATTGTTACACTTATGTGTTCCTAGAGTAGCTTTGATGTGAATCTTTTCTCTATACATGGGCACTTTTTACTCGTGTTGGCTAGAGGTTTTTTCTCCATGTTACCACATACATGATTCACTCATATGTGGACGTACTTTTTACTTATAGATATTATTTAGCTCTTACTTCAATTCAATTCATTGTCAATTGAGAGAGCTATTCTAGCCATCCATCTTCTTCATGTGTCTTGTTGCATTTGTGCTCCTTGTGTGTGCTTTTTGTGTGCCTCTCGCACTCCTACACACACCCAACAGTGGTATCAAAGCAGGTTCAGCTCCTTCTAAGTTTTCGTTTTTTGTGTTGCAGTCTGTGCACACTTTTAACAGTGCAAATCAACTTCAGAGCATAGAACAATGAACTTTAGCAGCCAAGAAACATTTCCACCAAGTGCCCTGGCCCTGGGTTTTTACTCCCATTTCGAAGCCATTCATGCAGCCAGAATCACCATCAGAGTGACGCTTTGTGAGCTAAAATTTCAGCATTCATCTTTCATTGAAGTAAAAGTTTTGTCACATTCTTGTTCTTTAGTAAAATGGGGGGCAGCAATGACTTGTTTGGCATGCTTCAAGCTGAAGATAAGCTTGATGGGACCAACTATTCGATGTGGTCTTACATGATGAAGCATGTTCTTGTTGCAAAACAACATTGGAACATAGTGGCAGAAGTGCAAATATTGTCAAAAGGTTGGTCATACTATTGATGAATGTAGAAAGCTTGCTAAACGTAATGAAAAGAAGAAGGAATCCAACATGTCTATTGTTGAAAATTCAGCAAATGCAAAGAATGATGAAGCTAACATGGCTCGAAATTTTTGGCATGTGTTGTTAATGTCATTATGATGCATCTTTGCATTCTAAATGTATGGTTGTGAGTGAGGCTGATTCGGATTGGTTCTTTAATAGTGGCACTTCAAAGCACATAACATCATGCAAAAGATTTTTTGCATCTTTGAAAGATGAACCCAAAGGAGGACATGTGGTGTGTGCAAACAAAGCCTCTTATCCTATCATTGGAGTAGGAGAAATTGAGCTTATGGCTGCAAATCGAGGTGTGATTCTCTTAAAAAATGCATTGTATGTGCCCGGTATCAAGAAGAACTTAATTTCAGTTCCGTTGATTGCTAAAGTTGGACTTCATGTACACTTTGCTAATGATAAGTTTATGGCTCATGATTTCAGCAATGGAGATGTTATCGTGATGTTTGATACATTATGTAATGGTTTGTATCGCATGGATACATACAAGAGGGCTGCCTCAAATGCCTTGGTTGCTCATACTTCTTCCATGGCTGAAATAGAGCTTTGGCGCGCTCGTTTTGGTCACTTGAATTTCAATAGTTTTCTTTACTTGCAAAAGGACATGGTTATTGGTTTGCCAACACTTGAGTCCATTGAAAAGCATGCATGTGAAGGTTGCATTCTTGGAAAAATGCATCGTGCTTCTTTTCCAAAAGATAGTCACACACACACACTATAAGAAAATTGCACCTTGTTAATAGTGATGTATGTGGTCCCGTCAAGACTCCATCTTTTGGGAAGCATGTATATTTTGTTACCTTCATTGATGATGCTACTTGCCATACATGGGTGTATCCTATTAAAGCAAAGAATGAGGTATTTTCTTGCTTCAAAGCATTTTTAGCTGTGGCTAAAAGTTTTTCTTCACAAAATCTTTTGACTCTATGCACGGATTGTGGCAATGGATACATGTCACATGAGTTTAATGCTTTTCTTTGTGAAAGACATATTTCACACCAATGTACGGTGCCATATACACCTTAGCAAAATGGTTTTGCCGAGCGTAAAAATAGAACACTTCTTGAAATGGCACAATGTATGGTTAAAGGAAAGCATCTTCCTGATAAGTTTTGGATGGACGCGGTCATGTGTGCAAACTATGTGTTGAATCGCTTCCCTACAAAAGCATTGAGAATCATCACTCCTTATGACGCTTGGAATGGTCATAAGCCTATGGTTAGTCATATATGTGTGTTTGGTTGTTTGGCATATGCTCTTGTGCCATCACAACATCACAAACTTGATGACAAGGCAAAGAAATGTATATTTGTTGGTTATAGTGCTGAAAGTAAGGGATATCATTTGTGCCATCCATTGACAAACACAATTATTGTGAGTTGAGATGTGGTATTTGCTGAAAATTCAGTTTTCCCTCTACTTGAATGCAAAAAACAGCCAACAGTTAACTCACAAGATGTGTTCAATACACTCATGCCTTTGTTCCAAAATGGTGCGCTTGACTATGGCCATGTAGATCAGCCAACTGAGGCTCAAAGGGCTTAAAAATTCCAGTAAAATAGATCTGAAAATGCAAAGGATTTCCAACCAAACATAGCTAAAATTTTTCAGCCAAAAATTATCAGAATTGCTGGAAATTTCTAACCACATATGGCTGAACATTTGCGTCAAAATATGGCTGAAAATGAGCATGAAATTCAGCCCAAGCATGATGTACATATTGATGATGTATTATATAATGAATGCATGTATATCAAGAGTGCACAAACTATGCCAAAGTGGCTGAAACAAACTTTGCAGGATAGCAAATTAAGTGCACCTTTATTTAGTAGAACAAGATCAAGCTCTCACCATGCATCAAGTAATTTTGTGGATTACTCTTATTGCAACAGCATGTGATGAAGAGCCACTTACTTTTGAAGATGCATGTGATGATCCACAATGGATGAGTGCTATGCAATCAGAAATGGATTCCATACATAGGAATGGTACTTGGGAGTTATGTGAATTGCCAAAAGGAAAAAATGTCATCGGTACAAAGTGAGTTTACAAGGTTAAGAGAAAGTCTGATGGTAGCATTGATCGCTACAAAGCTAGATTGGTTGCCAAAGGATATGAGCAACAATATGGCATTGAGTATGAGGAGACTTTTGCACCTACTTCACGCATGACTACCATTCATACTGTGGTTGCATTGGCTGAGCAAGAAGCAGCCTATTGTGACTACTTCCAATTGTGAGGCTGAGTATAGGGAAGCTTTCACAACGACTATTGAGTGTGTGTGGCTCAGACACCTTATGGCTGATTTGGGTGTTGGTCAGTCTTCTGCCACCACCATCTTCATTGAGAGTCAGAGCATATTGGCAGTTGTGAGGAACCCTGTGTTCCATGCTCGCACTAAGCACATTGAGGTGCATTATCATTATGTCATGGAAATTTTCTCTACTGGAGAGATAAGCTTGGCATATGTGCCCACGCAGAAGAATATTGCAGACCTTTTCGCGAAGGCTCTACCTAGGGAGAAGTTTGAAGCTTTCCACAAAGCTTTGGACTTACTTCCTTTTGTGGATTGATTCTGCATAGCTTGGCACTTCCTTATACATGAGTGCAAGCTCCTTGTTCACTGCATCACTCCCAGAGGGGATTTGTTGATATATTTAGGTAGTGATGTGTGAGAACACACTAGGACCACGGGGGCACTTTTTCCCTTCTTTAGGAGGTTTTTTTTCCCCAGCTTGTATATACGCCTATAGCCCTAACGAGTTACTTATCTTTGTACATTCTTGTGGTAATACATTCAGTATTGTGTGTTGTGCTCCAAGCTTCTTCTTCTTCCTTGTGCTCTTCACGTGCTTCCGTAGATGTCTAACTCCAACAGATCATATTGCTGAAGTCTACTTAGGCAACAACAAAAGTCTCCCCATCGAAGGCAAAGGAAAATTTCAAATCACTAATCATCGTGCAGAATGTAAAGCTCTATCCAATGTATTGTTTGTCCCAAACTTTTGCATGAACCTACTATTAGTTAAGGCCATCATTGACCATGAAAAGAAGGTATTATTTGATCAAACTTTTGTAAAGGTGATTGACCCTGGAACTAAAGACATCATCACACAAGGAGTATAAGGCAAAGGGTTGTACAAGCTATCATCTTTCTGACTAAACAGTCCCTTTCTAGCCTCTGACATCAAAGATATGGGCACAACTCATACTTAACCAAGATTTTTGCATCACAAATGGTTAAGGGATTGCCCAAAATATGGCAAATAAATGATATGTGCTAACAAGCAACACAGGGCTCCAGTTCCCAAGGAGACTTCCACCCAAGAGAATCATTCTTGCACTAAGTGCACACTTCAAATGGCATGTTTACCAACTTGACATCAAAAGTGCTTTCCTCAATGGAGATCTTCAAGAAGAAGTATACCTTGACCAACTAAAGGTTTTGTTAAACTTTGTTGTTTAATCTATTATCAATAATGGGTTCTTGGGATGGTTAGGGGTCTGTAAAAAATAGAGGCCCTGTTGGTATTTTCCCAAATCTACAGATTCCGCGTATACTACTTCCCAGACTTAACACGATTAACCCGCAACTACTATCTGTCTGTGTATCACCACATTCTTCAATACATAATACTTAACCGTGCAGTACAAGGATATTTTCAGTAATATGCCTACGTGCACTTGGTCAATTCACTGCAATGTTGATCACTTAATACTTCATCAACAACTTAATTAATCACCAAACTTAATTAGCAGAAGGATAGATAACAGTACTCAGAATATGAAGAATATACGTTTCAATCCACTTCAGGCCTTCGCCCAGACTCAGAGAGTCTGGTGACACTTACCCTATGTTTCACATACACTTCCTTTATTAATCAAAGAGTACAACTAATGTGCTACGCCCTTTCGGTATGCATGCGACTTTTTAGGGTTTCATATTACATTCCGGTGGTTCACACTGGCACACACGGTGGACTCGGACCCAAAAAGGAAAACTACAAGATTTAGGGTTCATTGATGATACCCTGTACATATGTAGAGCGAGCTAATTTAAAGGTACGGGTGATCTTCTGTTTTAAAGAAGTTAGCATATCTTGCAAAATTTGAGGCTCAACTAGCTGTGCATCAGTTCTAACCGAATCGGTAGCTATTACTTGGCTTATTAAGGACTCCGCCTGAGTCTGCAAAAATGCTTCTTGTAAATAAAACTCATTGACTACAGCAACATCTCGGCGCAACTTTATTTCAGCGATCTTTGCATCAATTCTAGACAACCTGTCAGCCTGAACTCCTAGCTGCTTTTCTCTGCGCTCCAGTTCCTGAGATTGAAATTGCATTGTTTCGTAGAAATCTTCTTGCTCCTTTTGAATGGCTGTGACTTCCTTCTTTAACTGAAGAGTCTTGGAAATCTCCGAAGAAAGTTCTTGATCCCATTGAAACAACTGCTCAGTTACCTTATGTAATTCGGCTTCCACTTTAAGAACATTGGCCGCGAGCGACTGTGAAGCGTCTTCGAGTATACTGAGTTTATCCGTCATGGCATGGAGTTCATTGCCTAACGCAGTCATGGCGTCTTCCTTATCAATCTCTGCATCCTGATTAGCAATAATAGAATCTTTTTCGGTCAATTGATCTTGCAGTCGCTGGATTTGGGTATGCAGAGAGTGAATATCAGTTTTAGCTTCGAGTAATTCTTTTTGGAGGGGTGCAATATTAGCTTCTAGAAGATCAACTTTGCTCTGCAGCTCTTGTTGAATAGTCTGTGTGGTCGTCTTCAATTGAAGAGATAATTGCTGAGATAATTGAATTAACATCTAGCCCATGGATGCTGATTCGGCGAACATCACCGGGGTGGGAAGAGAAGGGACAGGCTGCGATGGTTGGGAAGACAGGAGATGTGGAGATGAGGATGGAGAGTAGTCGGGAGAAGAAGTAAATTTGGGTGAGGCTTCCCGGATTGCAGTTGGCGGTGAGGAGGGCGAAGGATCGCCAGCCGCAATAAGTGTGGTTGGAGGAGGAAGGGGAGAAGGGTTGTCTGCATGAGGACGATGCCTGTTTTGTTTGGATGTGAAGACGAAACAGTGGCAACTTTGGTCACTGCCTCTTCGGCACAGGTCGGTTGCATTGCCTTGTCGACTTGATCATCTGCTACGTGTGAAGAAGATGGATGACACACAATGACAGTGGTGTCTTCCACTGTCTCCTTCACAGCCTTAGCATCCAGTTGTGTTGTTTCATCCCACTGTGAGAGTTCAGCTACGTCTTCCATAATAACATCTGTATCCTGTTGCTTACTAGGAGAAGACTGGGCAGATTCTACCTGTAAGGAAGTGGTTGTATCATGGAATACTTCAACTTCTGGAACAACGGTGGTTTCCTTTACTTGACTTTGGGACGGGCTAAGGCACGTGCATTTGCGTCGGAAGAAATGCAGAAGGTCTTCATCATCGTCATCCTCCAGCATTTGTGTAGACTCCTCATGTAATAGCAGAGGATTTGCGAGAGGTGGTTGCTCTGCTTGGATCACCGAAAGGAGAAAGGTAAGAAGATGCGACAATCGGGTACGAGGAATCTCATGCTTTGCTAGTTCTTTGGTAACTGCTAGGCATTCACGGTGAATGCACCGAAAAAAGAAAGAAGTGAAATTGACTCCCTCTCGTGATGCAGTATCAATCATCAAGTAGAAAGAATGGGAGATGCCGTACGTGCATTTTTGTAGGTTCAAGGCAGCGACTAAGAATTGGAGTGTGGTGCGCTCTGGTTCTGGACGACATAGAATGGCAAACTCATTAGATGAGTGCCGGGGGAAAAGTTCTTTCATTGTTGCCATAGGGAGGAGAGGGCCATCAACCAACCCCTCTTGAGGGAGATGGAATCCCTCAGCGACTGTGCTCAACGTAA
Organism: Ceratopteris richardii; assembly: GCA_020310875.1. Taxonomy (NCBI): domain Eukaryota; kingdom Viridiplantae; phylum Streptophyta; class Polypodiopsida; order Polypodiales; family Pteridaceae; genus Ceratopteris; species Ceratopteris richardii. Next base: position 159,478,367 of record CM035429.1, on the reverse strand, counting down.
CAACGATGCAGGGGTTCAAATAGGCCAGTGGCCAGCATTGTTCGGTGGCAGGTGTGGCAGCTATGCCAAAGATGATCTGCGCACACCTCCACTGAATGCCAAGGCAATTCAGCGAAGGCCAAGAGGCCGTGAGCACGCAGGTACTCGCTCGCATCCGGAGTGAGACCAGCACGGAAGGTGAAAATATTTGTCAGGGATTCCATAGCGCAAGCAGAGACACACCAGAGCACAGGGAATACACAGGTTGCAAGCACACAAGGACGCAATAGCGAGTAACAACGTGAAGAATGAGATTAAGTAAGAACACTGGAAGAATCATACGAAAAGAAAACTAATCATCACACAGTGTTGGAAATATACAGGTATAATGGTGACATGCATGCATTAACAGAATCGGAGAGACAAAAGGCCGCTGCTAATCATGTTGAGTGAAGAAAACTTGAAAGATTACGGTTAAACGGTCAACCAAAATTACCTAGAGAGGACAGGAATGTCGAGGTAGAAGAGTGAGAAAAAAATGAGTGAAACATACAGATCACGTCTCATGGGGAGGAAGGCGGGGGATAATAAGGACGAAGCTTCGATCCATTAATCGCTTTAGGGAGGAGGGTACCATTGAGGGTGGATAACCAGAAAGTTATGGGTCCCACTTGTTCGGCAATGCAGTATGGACCGAACCATCGCAATTTAAACTTTTCGGTGGATCGGTTAGATTTAGCATTATAAAAGAGCACTAATTGATCGATGGTAAACACGGGGGTTTTAAGGAAACGATCATGAGTTCTTGCTTGTCTCAGCTGAACTTCCTGCAACACTAGAAAACTCTCAAGGCGCTGTTCATCCAGGAACCGTAAAGTCTCTAATCGAAAAGGGATTGATTCTTCCGGTAGTAATTTCTGGTCTAATGCCACTCGCAAACTAAGAACAGTTCAATAGGAGCAATCGCCTCCAAACCATAAGCCAACTTGAAGTGAGTTGTTCCGGTCGCCACTTTGTATGTGGTATGATAAGCCCATAATACAGCAGGTAAGATGTTCAACAGAGATTTGTTGGTGCTCTCAGCGAGTCCATTTGCTCGTGGATAGTAGGGAGAGCTGAATTTATGCACAATCTGGAAGGTTTTAGTAAGCACTTGCATTAATGTATTTGCAAAGTGCATACCTTGATCAGTTACTATCTCCAAGGGTAACCCATAGCGTGGAAAAATACCCTTCATCAAACATTTAGCGACCGCAGCAGCTATGGCGGACCGTAAAGCCCAAGCATCAGCCCATCTAGTTGCATAATCTGTGCATGTAAGAATATATCTGTTATTGGTGAATATCGCCGAAGATGTAATTGGCCCTATAAAATCCAAACCCCATTTCTGGAAAGGTTTGAGAGGCAAAACGGGTTGAAGCGGGAAGTGATGTCTCTGTAAAGGTTGATCGGAACGCTGACACGCATCGCACTGTTGCACATACTTGGTCACATCACGGTACATAGTAGGCCACCATAAGCCACTCTGCAGAATCTTTCGGTGGGTCAGGTCAACCGCAAAATGACCTCCAGCGGGTGCCGAATGAGCCATTGGGATTATTGAGGCAATTTTGTGTGGTGGAACACATCTGAGAAACACTCTCGAGTGATCCAGGTAATATAACTACCCAAAAATTAACCAAAATCGTCGACTATACGTGGCCAGCTTACGTCGAGCAGCCAAAGAGGCCGTGCTGGGAGGACTTTCATTGGTCAAGAAAAGCATCAAAGTGTCATAATAGGATGCTTTAACTAGTAATTCTTGTTGATCCGCCTGTACAGTCTCAGGTGCATAAATAGCAGGTGTAGTGTCATCAACTCCTACCAAAAGTTCACCCGAATCCAACCGAGATAGAAAATCAGCGAGTGCGTATGCGGACCCTGGTCGATGTACTACCGAATAATCAAACTCTTGGAGCAACAAGACCCATCTTGCTAGTCTGCCTACCAAATGTTGTTGGCGAACAAGGTACACCAAGGCTTCGTGATCGACATGAAAAGTGAAGCATCGTCGTAATAAATAATGCCGAAATTTCTTCACCGAATACACTAATCCGAGACATTCACGTTCAGTGACTGAATAATTGCGCTTTGTCGAGGCCAATCTGGGGCTCACATAATATACAGGATGAAACCATTTATCCATTTGCTACATCAACACGTTGCCAATTGCAATGTCGGATGCATCCACAAAGACATGAAATGGCAATTCCCAATTTGGCGCTTAAGCCTGCGTTAACAATGATTTCAGCTGGTCGAAAGAAAGTTGGCACGCTTCGGTCCATTCAAACTGACGAGGGCTACTGGTTATCAATCGATTAAGTGGTGTGGTCAGATGAGCAAGCCAACGTAGATGTCGCCCATGCCACCGGATTTGGCCCAAAAACCGCATCACTTCTTTGGGTGTCTTAGGAGCAAGAGCCTCCAGTACGGCCTTCACCTTATCTAGATCAACTTGAATTCCCTGTTTTGAAATAATGTGTCCTAGCAACTTGCCACAGGATAGAGAGAATACAGATTTATTCGGGTTCAAGCACAAACGGTATTCTCGACACTTTGAAAAACAGCACCGTAAATGGTACAGATGCATCGAAGTATCATCAAATAAAGAGAAATCATCCAAATAAACTCTCATGAATGTGGTTAGATAAGGAGAGAAAATTTCCTGCATACAGCATTGAAACGTACTTGGAGCATTTCGCAAACCAAACCACATCATTGTACATGCATAAACGCCCCAATTGGTTATAAATGTTGTCTTTGGAATGTCCTGCTCCGCCATTCGGACTTGGTTATACCCACTATATCCATCTAAAAAGGAGTACATCTCTCGTCCTTCCACATCATCTAGCATTGTGTCCAAAAACGGAAGAGGGAATGGATCAGGTACGGTAGCTTAATTTAATTTTCAATAGTCCACACATATCCTTAATTGCTTATTCTTCTTAGGAACTATGACAATAGGGGAAATCCACTCCGCATGCTCGATAGGGACAATAAACCCAACTTTCAGCAATCGATCCAGTTCTTCTTTGACCTGGGCCGCATAGTTAGGATTCATCATATAGCTTGGTTGTTTAATAGGCCAAGCATCTGGTTTCAGCATAATCCTATGTTGATAGATACGCGGGTCCAACCCCTTCATATCTCGGTAATCCCATGCAAACACATCAGAGAATTCTCGTAGCAATTGCAACAAGTTATCCTGGAAGGTCTCTGATAGTCCCGCCTTAATTTTTACTGGTCATGGGTTGGTTTCATCACCTAAGTGGCAGGTAACCAACTGATCTTCCGATACGTAGAACTGCCGAGGCATATCCAAATCGTCGCCTCACTGGAGTAATTGTTGGAGCATCGTATCATCCAAGGTCTGTGTTGTACTTGATCCGTGCTCAACAGTCAGTGGTACCACCGTACATGCTGTCGGACTCCAGTTATCGGCCACCGTTTGTAAGTCCACAGTTTTGAGTCCCATCAGATCCTTGTTGGCTTTGAGAAAAGCTTCCTCTTCATCATCTGAAAGACCATCCAACATGTGTATAGGTTCGGCTACATAAGGTCGTGCATGCAAGTTGCAAGGCTTCATGTTGTCCAGTGGAACAACATATTTACGGTGGTTAATCTTAAAAATCAATTCTTGTGCTGACCAATCCTGAACTACCTTCGCTTGCTTTAACCATGGGCGTCCAAAGAGCAGGTTATAGTCAAGGCTGGATTCGGGTAATTCCAGAACAAGAAAGGTCATTTTAAATACAACCCCTTGAAGAGTAATAGGAATATCACGTACTAATCCCACCGGATGAACTCGGGATTGATCAACCATTCGCACAAAAAATTGGACAGGTTCAATATGTGTCCATCCTATCCGTTGACAAAGTGCTACCTTCGCAATGTTTACACCAGAACCTCCATCAATTAGAACTTGTGTTATTTCATGATTCTTGTACTAGACCGTAATCAAGGGCACCGTATGATCCACCGTCGGATCAAGTTCGGGCTGAATTGTGGCTGTCGAAGGAGCACATGAAGGTCCTGGACTGACTTGTTGCTGGAACTGTTGACGTATGCCAGGGACTAAAGCCAATAATTGTCCCAATAGTAGTGTTATTGACGCTTTGGATAAGACAGCCCACACCGGATCAATTTTTGCTATTTTCAGTATAGTGTCCGGTGGGGATTCCGATACTCTTTGGGTTAGGTTTCTACCTTCCGGTACTGTCTGCGGTATGCTTTGCTGTGTTACTGGAATCGGGTTAGGGAAAATAGCTTGTTCTTAAGTTGCCCACTTACTTGCTTTAGTAAACACCTTTTGTTGCTCACAAATTCCAGGTTCAAAAATCTCCACAGCTGGCTGTAATTGCTTTCCTGAGCGTGTTTGCACTGCTGCTGTTTGAGTGTGTTGAAATGTACACCATGTTCGCCATCGAGTGTTGTCATTCCTTGTTCTTTTTATCGTATTCGGTCGCATCTTTACAGTACCTACGGATATGCCCTATTTCACCGCAAAAATGATATTTAGGTGGTGGAAGAGATGCACCTTCACCTGTTGTACCCGCATTCCAGTGAGTTTGTCCAAAGTTAGTTGATCGTGCTCCTCTATAATTCTTGTATCCTTGGTAAGTAGTATTCCTCATTTGCAGTGGTACATAGTAACTGGCCGGTTGCCCTTGTTCTTGGATGATAGCATTGACTGCCGCTCTACTCTGTACCTTTGCGTTATAGGGACAAGTCTCCGTAGTATGGTCCGCGATGTGGCAAATAGCACAGTTCATCTGATTCAGAGCACATGTGGAGCTAGTGTGACCTGTCTTTTTACATTTAGTACAGTAAATTTGTTTCAAAGGATCCTGGTTTGAATGCTTGGATGCCTTCAACCACTCTAAATCTTCAGTGAATCCACCCACTTTATTTTCTAACTGTAAAGCCATTGCAATTACGACATCCAGTGTCATTCCTCCCACACATCGAATGATCATGATCTGTTTCAATTGGGGATTTAATCCATTTATGAACCACTGAGTAATAACGTCGTCCGGTAAATTGGCATGGGCTGGTGGCAACTGTCGTAAATGAGTCCGAAATAAAGTAGCATAGTCTTGGACATTCTTGTGTGGCTTCTACCTGTTATTCTGTAGATAATCAAAAATTTTTGTTGGGTTTTTCTTTAACCGAAATTGTTGCAGAAACGCATCCTTCATGTCATCGTACTGTCGGAAATGATTCAAGTCATATTCGGTTAACCAACGAACAACTTCATTGACCAAGGTCATCTGGAACACGATGGCTTTATAAGTAGGGTCTGCTGAGTAATTCAAAACTGCATAATTAATTTCAAATGTCCGCACATGCGCATCGGGATCATCTCCTGGGAAGCCTCCAAATTTTGTATACGTGACTCCGGCTGGCACCGGACGGTGGAACAATCTGTTGTTGTTGTTGTTGTTGTTGCTGCTGCTGCTGTTGTTGCTATTGTTGTTGTTGTTGATGCGAACTACTCATGTTGCCTGAACTTTGGGGACGGACTTCTTGATGTCCCTGGACCATATGGTCACTTTGCCAACTTTCCGATCCAAAAATGTCTCTGAACCGATTACTTAACTCAAGATCTAGCAGCCCTTTCTCAACCTTAGTATCAAAATTGGCTAGACTTGCACCTAAAAATGGTGAATGCAGTAAATTCCTGTCGAACACAACCGTAGTATCACCGAAAAGCACCAAATTATCACCGATAGCACCGAATTGTCACTGGACAATACCAAACTATCACCAAAAATCACCGAATTGTCTCCAGACAATGCTGAATTGTCACCGGACAACGTTGAAATACCACCAGGAACTAACGTACTTTCTTCATAATGTATCAGACTGTCACCGGAACACACCGGATTATCACCGCATTCTACTGAACTGCTTCTGCACAACACTGAACCACCACCGGAATTGCCACTTGCTTGTTGAATTGAACCTTCTACAACTGAACTTGATTGTTCTTCACTTCTACCACCAGAGGGTGTTCCTAACAAATTCGGAACTGCCCAAGGATGTGGATCACTTCGATATTTGGGATAAGATTCACCGGAACGTGTTATCGGCATATATCAAAAGATTCCTCTTCGAGCCTTAACCTTCTTCTTCAACTGGCTACTCCATTTCCCACAGACGACGCCAGTGTTAAACTTAATTTTTTAGTCTATTATCAATACTGGGTTCTTGGGATGGTTAGGGGTCTGTTAAAAACAGAGGCCCTATTGGTATTTTCCCAAATCTACAGATTCTGTGTATGCTACTTCCCAGACTTAACACCATTAACCCGCAACCACTATGTGTCTGCATATCACCACATTCTTCAATACACAATACTTAACCGTGTAGTACAAAGATGTTTTCAGTAATACGCCTATGCGTACTTCGTCAATTCACCACAATGCTGATCACTTAATACTTCATCAACAACTTAATTAAACACCAAACTTAATTAGCAGAAGGATAGATAACAGTACTCAGAATATGAAGAATATACATTCCGATCGACTTCAGGCCTTCGCCGAGACTCACAGTCCGGTGACACTTACCCTCTGTTTCACGTATGCTTCCTTTATTAATCAAAGAGTACAACTAATGTGCTACACCCTTTCGGTATGTGTGCGACTTTTCAGGGTTTCATATTACATTCCGGTAGTTCACAGTTTCAAGATCAAAGGAAAGAAAGACCAAGTGTAGAAGCTTCATAAAGCACTTTACAGACTTAAGCAAGCTCCCAGGTCCTAGTATGAAAAGATCCACAAGTTCTTTGAAGCTAAAGGATTTCAAAGTAGCACTACTGATGCTAACTAATACATCTATCAGAAAGAGTCCTTAGTTGCAATAACCATCCTCTATATAGATGACTTGATCTTGATAGGTTCAGATGAAGAACACATCCAATTCATCATCACGTAGCTTCATCTTGAGTATTCCATGAAAAATCTTGGTCTACTTCACTAATTATGTATTGACAAACAAAAGAAGGCATATTACTATTGTTGGAGTTTGAGGTCTGCGGAAGCACGCAAACAACATAAGGAAGAAGAAGAAGCTTGGAGCACAACACACAATATTGAATGTATTACCACTAGAATGTACAAAGATAAGTAGCCCGTTAGGGCAATAGGCATATATACACGCTGGGGAAAAAACCTCCTAAAGAGGGAAAAAAGTACCCCGACGGTCCTAGTGTGTCCACACACATCACTACCTAAATATGTCAACAAATCCCCCCTGGGAGTGATGTGGTGAACAAGGAGCTAGCACTCATGTATAAGGAAGTGCCAAGCTATGTGGAATCAATCCACAAAAGGAAGTAACGCCAAAGCTTTGTGGAAATCTTCAAACTTCTCCCTAGGCAAAGACTTCATAAAAAGGTTTACAATGTTCTCTTGTGTGGGCACATATGCCAAGCTGATCTCTCCAGCAGAGAACATCTCCCTGACATAATGATAATGCACCTCAATGTGCTTAGTGCGAGCATGGAACACAGGGTTCCTCAAAACTGCTAATGCACTCTGATTGTCAATGAAGATGGTGGTGGCAGAAGACTAACCAACACCCAAATCAATCATAAGGTGTCTAAGCCACACACACTCAACAGTCGAAAGTTGTTGTATACTCAACCTCACGACTAGAAGTGGCCATAGTAGGGTGCTTCTTGCTCAACCAAGATATACATGAGCTACCAAGCATGAAGCAAAAGCCACTAGTGGACACACGAGTGTCATAGCAACCAGCCCGGTTAGAGTAAAAAAAAACATGTAAATCTGGTAGTAGTGATCCCCCTTGAGATAAAATAATCCAAGTAGTCGGGTACCACTCAAGTAGCAAAAAATGCGCTTAACCACCTGCCAATGCTTAACACTTGGGCAATGCATAAACATGCTCATCTGTGAGACATCAAACTGAATATCTAGCCAAGTAATGCAATGCATAAGTAAATTAAGCATCCAACAGCCTGATGATAGAGAACAACATCAAATGCATCTCCAACATCATGAAAACTCAATCATAAACTTTTCTCCATAGGAGCGCCAATAGGTTTGCAGCCTTCAAAGCCAAAACACTGCAATAATGTGTCAATATATTTCATTTGACACAAAGTTATTCCGCCATCAACTTGCATGGACTAAATGCCCAAATAATGATGCAAATGCCCCAAATCTGACATCTCAATTGAGGCATGCAGATCAGCCTTAAAATCAGCAATATGCTTCTCATGAGGGCCAGTAAGCAGCATGTCATCAACATACACAACAATGATTAGAAGCACATAATTAGCATGCTTAACATATAAGGTGCTTTCAGTTGGACAATTCTCAAAACCATGTGCAATTAGATAGGCATGTATCTTCTCATACCAAGCACATGGTGCTTGCTTTATACCATATAATGTCTTCTTCAACCTACACACTTGGTTTTCATGCCCTTTTTGCACAAAGCCACGAGCTTGAAAAACATACACTTCTTCATGCAAGTCACCATTCAAAAATGTAGTTTTAATGTCCAACTGATGTACATTCCAACCACGATGAGCTGCAAGTGCACATATGCTATGAATGATAGTCATTCGATAAGTAGGAGCAAAGGTCTCATCAAAATCAATGCCTCTTTCTTGAGCATAACCCTTCGCAACAAGCCTAGCCTTATACCTTTCAGTTGTTCCATCATCTTTATGCTTCAACTTGTATACCCACTTAGTGCCAATGGCCTTCTTGCCAGGAGGCAAGTCACAAAAAAACTAGGTATCATTTTTCATGATAGCATCATATTCAGATTGCATTGCAGCCATCTGATGTTCAAAATTTTGTGCTACTAGAGGCAGCCATAGCATAGCAATCAGATGCAAAAGAAGCACTATGAGAGCCAGAACGAGTACGATATGACAGATGTGCATCTAATTTGATGTCATGCAAAGTCTACACTAGCCATTAGTTTTTGCCTCCAACAAGTGCATCATGTAAATCTGCATCAAAAATAGAATGATCTACATCATCACATGAATCCTGTAAAGGTTGAGAAGTTGCCTCATTAGGACTAGCATTAGACTGTCCACATGTAAAAAGAGGCATCAATGTATCATACATTTCTTTGGAGCTAACAAATGTCTCCTTAGTACATGAAAGTAATGGCTAAATAGCATCTTCCACAAAAACAACATCACGGCTAACCAGAATGCGTTTATTCTATGGATGATATAGACGATAGCCTTTGCTTTCAGAACTGTACCCAACAAAAATAATTTCATTGCTTTATCATCCAATTTTTTGCATTGTTGTTCACGCACTAATGCATATGCCAAACAACCAAATATCACGCAGATGAGCAAAAGATGGCTTGCGACCATGCCAAGCCTCATATGGAGTGATAGACTGCAGAATTTTAGTGGGACACGTGTTAAGTACATATGATGCACACATAACAACCTCAAGCCAGAAACTATGTGGTAAAGCCTGATCCTTGACCATACACCTCGCCATCTCCATGAGTGACCTGTTCTTCCATTCAGTAACTCCATTCTGTTGAGGTGTACACGACACTGTACATTGATGTTTTATCCTACGTTTAGCCAAAAATGCATTAAATTCAGAAGACATATATTCTCCCTCCTCGGTCAGAATGGAGGGTGCTCATTTTACATGCTAATAGATTTTCAGCCAAAACCAAAAACTATTTGAAGCACATAAACGCTTTGGACTTTGCTTTGGGTGGATATACCCATGAATGCCTGGAAAAATCATCAATGAAAGTCATGAAGTAAAGATAGTTCCCAAAAGAAGGTGTCTACATACGACCACGGACATCACTATGAACAAAGTACAATTTTTGAGTAACTCGAACTGAACCATCTTTTGGGAAGGAGGAATGTTGCATTTTGCCCAAAATACAGCCTTCACAGACATGTTTTCCGGGTGCCTCAAGTTTGGGCAAAGAAGACACCATTTCAGATTTCTATAGGCATAACAAACTAGCAAAATTCAGATGACCAAAGCATGCATGCCAAAGCTTTGCATCTCACATAGTCTAAGAATCATGTACTGTACATGTTGAATCATTCATAGATTTTTCATAGTCTATGAGCTTATACAGCCCATGACATAAAATGCCAAAAGCAATAATCATGTCGCCATTTGACAGATCATGAACTGTACATCTGTCATCAACAAATTTCACAACCAAGCCAATCTTGGCTAATGCAGAAACTAATAACAGATTTTTCTTGATCCCTGGCACAAATAAAGCATTTGAAAATATAAACGAACTACCATTAACAGTAGTCAGAATGATCTTATCAACTCCCATAATAGGATAAGAGGAGTTGTTGGTGCATGTGATAGTATTCCCTGTAGGGGCAGGCTTAAGTGAAGTGAAGAAACTGCACTGAGAGGTAATATGTTTGGTTGCCCCACTATCAAAGTACCAAACATCTGAGTCTATTGCAGACATACACTGCTCATGAGAAGATGGGTCAAAACTGCAAAAAATAGTAAACACCCCATTCTTCATTCTGCACAAGATTAGTAGATTATGTTTTCGGTGTAGAGACCTCTGCAATGACCATTCCAACCTCTTTTTTCTTTGCCTCTTTTCAGCCAGTTTTGGACATTTCTTTATGACATGATCATTTCCTTTACAATACTTACAAAATAATTTCTGCTTTTCTGATTTCTTCTCATCTTTGTCTTCCTTCATCAAATGTGCATATTTCTGCTTACTAGTAGATGAGCTCCATTTACCTTTGCCCTTCTGACTAGCCTAGAAAGCTTGATCTGCAACATGCATAATATACCTGTTCTACCTAGACTGATCTTCCTGCAACCGAATAGAAACTAACTCCTCAAATGTCAAGGCATTTGGATTGCCTTTCATCATCAAACAAAGATTAGAAGCAAAACTCTAATATGAATCAGGAAGACCATTCAAAATGGTGTGCACAAGTGAGCTATCTGGTATAACTTTATCATCAAAAATCAAATATCCCTTCAAGTCTTTGATCTTTGTCAGAAAACTTTCCATAGAATCACTTTCATTCATATGCTCACTCTCCAACTGTTTTTGGAGGTAAGAAACACGAGCCTCATTCCTAGCCTGGTACAATGTGATAAGTGTATCCCAAGCATCCTTAGTTGTTTTGCAAGAGCGAATGTGAGGAATAATGGCACGTTTGATAGACAAGGCTATCAATGCATGTGCTTGAGCATCTCTACCATCCCAACAAATTTGCTCTATAGTAGGTGAAGCAAAAACCGCAGTACGAATAGGAATCTACAAAATATCACCATCTTCAATGCCATCTGCATCAGCTTGCATGCAAATCTAGCGGTAGTGATCCCCCCTTGGGATAAAACAACCCAAGTAGCCGAGTACCACTCAAGTAGTGAAAGATGCGCTTAACCACCTGCCAATGCTTGACTCTTGGGCAATGCATAAACCTGCTCATCTGTGAGACAGCAAACTGAATATCTAGTCGAGTAATGCATAAGTAAATCAGGCATCCAACAGCCTGCTGATAGAGAACAACATCAAATGCATCTCAAGCATCATGACGACTCAATCGTAAACCTATCTCCATAGGAGTGACAATAGGCTTACAGTCTTCAAGGCCAAAATGCTACAATAATGTGTCAATATATTTCGTTTGACACAAAGCCATTCCACCATCAACTTGCATAAACTGAATCCCCAAATCAGACATCTCAAATGAGGCATGCAAATCAGCCTTAAAATCAGTAATATGCTTCTCAATAGGACCGGTGAGCAGCATGTCATCAACATAGACAACAATGATTAGAAGCACATCATTAGCACGCTTAACATATAAGGTGCTCTCAGTTGGAGTGTTCTCAAAACCATGTGCAATTAGATAGGCATGTATCTTCTCATACCATGCACGTGGTGCTTGCTTTAAACCATATAATGCCTTCTTTAACCTGCACACCTGGTTTTCATGCCCTTTCTGCACAAAGCCACGGGGCTGAAAAACATACACTTCTTCATGCAAGTCACCATTCAGAAATGCAGTTTTAATGTCCAACTGATATACATTCCAACCATGATGGGCTGCAAGTGCACAGATGCTCCGAAAAGTAGTCATACAGCATGTAGGTGCAAAGGTCTCATCAAAATCAATGCCTCTTTCCTGTGCATAACCCTTTGCAACAAGCCTAGCCTTATACCTATCAACTGTACCATCAGGTTTACGCTTCAGCTTGTATACCCACTTAGTGCCAATGGCCTTCTTGCTAGGAGGCAAGTCAAAGACCAAGTACCATTATTCATTATTGCATCATATTCAGATTGCATAGCAGCCATCCAATTTTGTGAATTTTGTGCTTCATCAAACAAAACAGGCTCAATCTCATCACAAAGACTAGATGCAGCCATAGCATAGCAATCTGATGCAAAAGAAGCACTATGAGAGCCTGATCAAGTACGATATGATAGAGGTGCATCTAATTTGCTGTCAGGCAAGGTCTGCACAAGCCATTTTGGCATAGTTCTTGCCTGCTCAATATCAACTCTCTCATCAATAAGTGCATCATGTAAATCTGCATCAGAAATGGAATGATCTGCATCATCACATGAAACCTGCAAAGGTTGAGAAGTTGCCTCATTAGGACCAACACTAGACTCTCCACCTATAAAAAGAGGAAGCAAAGTATCATACATGTCTTTGCAACTAACAGATGTCTCCTTAGTACATGAAAGCAATGACTGAATAGCATCTTCCACAAAAACAACATCATGGCTAACTAGAATGCGTTTATTTTGTGGATGATACGGACGATAGCCTTTACTTTCAGAACTATACCCAACAAAAATACATTTTACTGCTTTATCATTCAATTTTCTGCGATGTTGTTCGGGCACTAATGCATATGCCAAATAACAAAAAACACGCAGATGAGCAACAGATGGCTTGCGGTCATGCCAACCCTCATATGGAGTGATAGACTGCAGCGCTTTAGTGGGATACCTGTTAAGTGCATATGTTGCACACATGACAGCCTCAAGCCAGAAACTATGTGGTAGAGCTTGAATCTTGACCATACACCTCGCCATTTCCATGAGTGACCTGTTCTTTCGTTCAGCAAATCCATTCTGTTGAGGTGTATACGGCACTGTACACTGGTGTTTTATCCCACGTTCAGCCAGAATAGCATTAAAATCAGAAGACATATATTCCTCCCCTCAATCAGAATGGAGGGTGCCCATTTTACATGTTGGCATATTTTCAATCAAAACCAAAAATTGTTTGAAGCACATGAATACTTCGGACTTTGCCTTCAATGGATATACCGATGCATGCCTGGGAAAATCATCGATGAAAGTCACGAAGTAAAGATAATTTCCAAAAGAAGGTGTCTGCATAGGACCACAAACATCACTATGTACAAGCTGCAATTTTCGAGTAGCCCGAACTGAACCTTCTGTTGGAAAGGACAAATGTTGCATTTTGCCCAAAATACAACCTTCACAAACATGTTTTCCAGGTGCCAAGTTTGGGCAAAGAGGACACCATTTTAGATTTCTGCAAGCATAGCAAACTAGCAAAATTCAGATGACCAAAGCATGCATGACAAAGCTTTGCATCTGACATAGCCTGAGAATCATGTACTGCACATGCCGAATCATTTATAGATCTTTCATAGTCTATGAGCTTATACAACTCACGACATAAAATGCTAGAAGCAATAATCACATTGCCATTTGATAGATCATGAACTGTACATCTGTCATCAACAAATTTCACAACCAAGCCAATCTTGGCTAATGCAGAAACTGATAACAGATTTTTCTTGATCCTTGGCACAAACAAAGCATCTGACAAAGTGAAAGAAATACCATCAGTAGTAGTCAAAATGATCTTACCAACTCCCATAACAGGATAAGAGGAGTTGTTGGCGCATGTAACAATATCCCCTGTAGGGGCAGGCTTGAGTGAAGAGAAGAAACTGCGCTGCGAGGTAGTATGTTTGGTTGCCCCATTGTCAAAGTACCAAACATCTAAGTCTACTGCAGACATGCACTGCTCATGAGAAGATGGGTCAAAACTGCAAACAGTAGTAAACACCCATTCTTCTTCCTGCATAAGATTAGCAGACATTCAACCGCTCCAAAATGGAGCTGCAGAGGGGGTGTTGACGACATGATTGCTCCTACATCATTTATATTTGTATTCACATGAGTACGTCTCCATTTTGTATCTAGGAGACACTCCAATTCCATTTTATTTCCATTTTATATTATATCTCTTTTGTATTTGGCTACCTTGGCATTTTCTTCTAATAGTGTATTCATTCTCCTTCAAGGGGAATTATCCCATATCTGATGTACTTTAGAGAGCCCGCTCCAACTCTATATAAGGAGGGCCTCTCCCCCCCTCTGTACTTGGTTAGAATCTTGAGGATCCTACTCCATGCTCTTGGCAAGCTCACTCTAATCCATGTGAATCCACTCACTTTTGAGTCTCACAATTTTTCTTTTTGTGAGTACACTCTTCTTTTCATTTTGCTTCTGCACGTGTACTCTCTACATATAAAACCATGAGCATAAAGGTGCTCACCAAGTCTCTAAAACGACCAAGTAGATGTGAAAGAATCCTAGGAAAAATTTGCCAGAGTACCCCTTGTGAACTGAGCAATCAAGATAAGATAATCAATAAAAAAGAACAACAAATAACCTTTCACCACATGTCACTGATCCAACCATAGATAATGGCAAATACACATGCCAAAAAACTGATGGCAATACATATACCAATACAATGACAATACACCTTCCACTCAATAATGAACCTAGTAATATGGTCCAATAGATCATCAAGACTGGTAAAATTTTGGTAGCATATCCTCTAAGAAATGGATGCTAGAACCAAATAAGCATGTGGGGATCACCATCCACATATGCCAAAACTCACATTGTCAAATAAACTATCAAATCAATGACCATAGGATAACACAATAGCCAATCCAAGTGACAAATGAATGTGCAATTGAGGCTCTAGCCTTGATCATGCACTTTCAAGGATAAACAAAAAAAAATACATGTACCAACTAATGATCCATTCAATCTCTTATGAAATTATGTGTGATCAACAAACTAAAACGAGTACCACAATACCTGTTGAAAATCGAGTCTCAACTATACAAAAAAACTCATCCACGAGTTTGCAACTAGACCAATAAAAAAGAAGGATCAAAGTCCTGGAATCAAGTTCCTAACTCCAACGGTGAAGTACTTTTTTTTTGCATGGACCAGCTTTTGTAGCGAGAAGCAAGTGGAATACTCGTGCAATCATTAGAATCCATGGCGAGCGAGAGAATGGGGAAAATTTTGCTGCCTCTGTTCGTCGTTCTCCTTGTAATTCAGGTAAAGGCTGACGGAGGAGGAGGAATAGATGAAACCATCATCCGTGAGGTGACAGACCCATCAGAAGAAACATCAGATGGCATCGGCATCCCCATCCGTGGCACGCTTCAAGCCTCGCCCGGCAATCTGTTTGAACGTTTCAAGGCTCTTTTCAACAAGACATATCCATCGGCAGAGGAGCACGAACATCGTTTTCTCATCTTTAAGAAAAATCTCGCTAAGGCAATGCAAGCACAGCGTATGGACCCCACAGCCATACATGGTATCACAAACTTCTCTGACCTTACAGATGACGAGTTTTCCCAGAATTATCTCGGTCTGAGAAGGGTCTTTTCATCCCCTCAATCTGATAATTATGCGCCGCTATTACCCACGAACGATCTACCTTTGGAATTCGACTGGCGTGGGCTCGGAGCTGTCACTGAAGTCAGGAATCAAGTAAGTTTCTAATCTTAGATTCACTCTGAGCATTAGCGAACCATGAAATTCCTGTCCCTCAATCATCTACAGTCGGAGGTATTGCCACCATCGATGAAAATGACTCACTATCCTACGCTGACTGTTAGAGCATGCTCTACGTGAAATCTGCTTCAGACTTTCAATCGGAAAAGATGACTTCAGCTGATATTCACCTGTTATCGATAGGCCACTGTCTTCTTTGTTTATATTATCTGAATGGTGTGGTTCGAAGTTCTTGGTATCTCCACATTTATTCCGTCAAACGTTTTCTTTTTTTGGTTTTTGGTTTGTTTTTTTGGGCCAGATATTTTTATAACAGAGTGACTTGGATAAGGATGCACGTGGCAACATCAAGCATGTCTTTTGTAGTTTTGGATCGATCAGCATCTTTGCATGTCCTCTTGCTATGTGATAAGAAATTATTGCATTTTGTGCCCCTTAGGATGGAAAGAATCTAGGGGATTATTTTTGCTATTCCCGCCTTTGGCTAGTAAGATACTTCAGTTTAGCGAGTTGTCTTTTGTCTCCCTATGAAATTGGTAAACGTTAACTCTTGCTTCCGTAGAGCTTGGATATTGTCTTGGGCATCGCCCATGTGTACAGCTGTTCCAACTTTTTGCCAATGCTATGCACGACAAGGTTTGAGGATTATCCTTTCTTACTTGGATACATAGAAAACCTTAGGTTTCACTTCTTGTCTTTGTTTTCTCTCTCCCTTCCTCATTTTTGGCTTTTGGCTTGTTTCACTCTTAGAAGTGATAGAATCTTGATTCGTAGAGCTTCTAGTGAGTCTATGCCCATGTGGTGTCTATGTGTGTGTGGATGTGTATTTATTCTTAGCTCCATATGCATTATTGGGCATTGATGACATTAATGGGATGTCATAGCATTTGGCTGATACTATGCATTGAAAGAGGCCGTGGAGAGCTATGTAATGATATGCTCAGTTGCTTCAAACACTAATGGAGTGAGTAGTTGCAAGGGAGTGATTTGTTGTATGAGGGGAGAGAAAGTAGAGAGAGAAACCTGTGCATAAGTTTGGAGAAAAGATGGAAAAGCTGAAGTTGTGGAAGTCCACTCAATTATGTGACTTTGGGACCAAGTTTTATTGATAAGTGTCTTTTAGGTCGTTTGGGCATATTCACACATGTTCAATGACCAAAAGTTATAAAAAATAAGGTATATGCATATAACTTGTTAATTTCAGGTTCAAACAATATAATAAAATATTTTTCGAAAGCACTCAAAGAAAGCTATTACTTGGAAGCGTCAAAATATACAAAAGGAGAGTCTGTGAGGTCCTTATCTTCAATAACCTCCCATTCAAAGGGCCAAGGAGGCTCCTTTAAGGTAACTCCCACCACTTGTATACATAGCTGATGTTGTGCATTGGGACTTAGTCAGAGCATTGTGAAGTATTGATGTCGATCAAAGTGACCAGGCCATCCTCTAACATCTCTTTGATGTTGTGCCTTGGGTAGACACTTACTGAGAGAAGCAACAAGTTTTTGTGAAGTATTGACATGGAACAAAGTGATCAGGCCATCCTCTAATACCACTCAGGCCTACTAAAGGCTAAGACCTCTGTGAAGAAGTGACATTTCATATCAATATGCTTTGTGTGAGCATGGAACATGGCATTATTTGTTAGACATGTGGTACTTTGGCTATCACAACCAAGAAAAGGTGCCTTTTCAGGCATGCCAAACTCACTGCATAGACGTGCTAGCCTAATGGCTTCTTTAAAAGCCTGTGGCCGAAATATATTCAGCTTTTGTAGTAAATAGTGCTGCTATCGTCTAAATTGTAGAGCACCATGAAATATCACATCTTGCAAGGGTGTATACATATCCACTTTTGGAATTACGTCTATTCACATCACCTACCATGTCAAAATCACAAAATCCTTTCAACTCCAATGGACTCTTTCCATAACATACGCATTTACCTTGGGTTCCTTTCAAATACCTCAAGATAGATTTAACTGCATTCCAATGGGCTTTGCCAAGGTTAGCCATAAACTGGTAGACAACTCCCTTTGCATGGGCAATGTTTGGCCTATTAGCAACCATTGCATACATAAGTGAATCACAAACTGATTTATATGGAACATCTTTCATATGGTTGGCTGCAGCATCACTTTTTGGACAATTATCCTTGGAAATCTTCACATGCAGTTGCAATGGAACTCTAGGAGGCTTTGCATCAGTCATATTAAATCTGTCCAGCACTTCTTCGATGTACTTTTCTTGTGACAAACACAATGTGTGCTGCTGTTTTTGCCTTTCTATCCTCATTCCACAGATATGCTCAGTTCCGCAAGGCCTTTCATTGAGACTTAAGAGTTCAGCTGCAGTTTTAGAGCATTTAGAGTGTTCTTTTGTTAGAATTTTAGGGTTAGGTTGGGAAAAATTCGATTTGTATCATTTTAGGACATTTGATCATCAATCATTCTATATATATTCATGGACAAATGTTTTGGGTTAAGATAAGAACAAAAAGTCAACATTGGTCAAACAATTTGTCAAAAATGATAAAAAAGGGTCAAATTTTGCTACTTGAAATAACCACATATTCCTGAAGTACTTAAAGAGAGCTTTCCAATTATATATAACACTTTCTTGTCCGACACCATTTGGACCCTAAAAAATCAAACCCTAATTTGCTGTTTTTTAAATAAAAAAGCACATGCTTTTCAAGTTAGAATAAAAAGTAACTTATTTTCAGTGAAAAGCAAACAAAAGGCTAGGGCTAGCTTTTCTAAAAGCTAGGCAAAAAACATTAAAAGCCCTAAGTAGCAAAATCGCAAGAGCTTTTCCAAAAAAAGTTGCTTTCTAGGTTTTCGTCATCTAATTTTCATGGGCTGGCTATTTCTATATAAAGACATGAAGAAGAGTATACAACACACACATCTCCTACACACTAATGCTTCTCTTGGAGTTTATTGGAGGTGACCTTGTAGGATATCAAAAGAAGCATGGGATAAGTTAGAGGATATGTTTTGTAAGAAATCAATATTTGAAGAGACATTTTCATAACTTGAGATTGGAAGAAGGAAGTTTTGTTCAAGCCCATATAACTAGAATTCAAGATCTAATTGATCAACTGGCCAATACAGATGTATGCATTGAAGGTGAAGAGCTTGTGATCATTACTTTGAATTCATTGCCTTGGTCTTACACATCTTTCTTGACTACCTTCTCTATCACTGATACAATTGTCACGTTTAGAAAGTTGCAAAACTTGTTGCTACATGAAGAACAATCTAGAATTAACCTAGATTTGTAAGAGACCATGAATGACCTAGCCCTAACTACGAAAGCAAAAGGCAAAGGTAAAGGCAAGAATAAAAGTAGCTCTAAATTCAAGATTAATTCTAGGTTTAGATCAACTTCCAATTCCAAATTAAGTAAAGATAATCCTAGTGACTTTCAATCTTGATGATTCTGAAAAGAACCAAAAGCTCTTTAAGAAGGGTAATTGTTTTTATTGTAAGAAACTTGACCATTACATAAATGAATGCAAACTTAGGTTACAAAAACAGAAAAGAGATTCTAGTAATCTTGTAGATGATCAGAAAAGTGATGAACATGTTGAGACATTAAATACCATAGATTGTGTTGAAGAAGATCATGAAGATTTTGTCTTTTCCACAGTTTCAGAAGACTTGAAAGGTCTGTTGATTGGTTATTTGATAGTGGTGCATCTAAATACATGACTCTTGACCTTAGCTTGTTTTAAACTATATTATCTACTAAACCAAATGTGTTGGTTTCTTGTGCTAGTAATAATAAGCATACTCTTCTAGTAAAAGGCATAGGAACTATAGTTCTCACTACTCAGAGTGGAAGTCAATTCCATCTTGTTGGAGTTTTGTTTAAGGACTTGTTATATGTTTCTGCATTGAGGAAAAATCATTTGAGTATTGTATTTAACATGAGTGAATGCATTGTGTATGATAAAAATCGAGAAGTGATGTCTTTTGGAGCACTTAAAAATAATTTATTTGTCCGTTGTATGCATCATACTCAAAAAACTTGCATAACATTTGGAAGTGTCCAAGAAAAATCTTTGTCATGTACTTGTCATGGGTGTACATATCTTGTGAGTGATTTTTCTCTTGCCTCTGATGTGAATATAAGTAATGTGGATCTTGCAACTTATCTTGTTGAAAAGAGTTCTTACACATCTCAAAGTACCCTTGTTTCACATGATTCACTTGCACTTATTTCTTCTCTTTGTACTATGATAGCATAAACTCTTAACATTCTACATATGATGATCTTTAAAGCTTTTATGAAAGACCTATTAAGAATGTGGTTTGATGTGTGCATTGTATCAAACCGAAAATTAGGTGAAAGTTTCTTAGAGGACATCATACTACACATCATCTCAACAAATGTTGTATTCTTTCTCTTTGCAACACCATTATGTTCGGAAGTGTAAGCAATAGTGAGCTGATGAGAGATTCCTTTGTCTTTCAGAAAAGACTTGAAGTCTTTTGACAAATACTCTTTTCCTCTTTTACTTCTCAAAATCTGAATTTTAGACTCACTTTCATTTTCACCCATAGTTAAGAACTTCTTGAATGCAAGAAAAACTTGTGACTTTGCTTTTAGACCATAAACCTAAGAATATCTGGAAACATCATCAATAAATGTTACGAAATACTTGAATCCCTTTTTGGAATCTAGTGAGCATCTAGCATGAATCTTTCTTAAAAATGATTTTATAACCATCTGATAAGAAAGTAGAAATGGACAACATATTCTTCTTTATTTTTGGAACATAAAGAACATTAGGAATTGTGAAATTTCCTTCGGCCCTTGACTTTAGGTTTTCTCCAACACCAACATATCATGACCATCTTCTATGGTCACCCTTCTTCTTGTAGAGTTAGTAAGGGTAGAAAATACCTTCTTGCAACCTGTCATATGCTTAGTAGCTCTAGAATAAAAAATCCAAGGATTGTCTAAGACTACATTTAATGTTGCTTGATCAAAAGTCACTTCCTCAATATTGACACATGCATATGATTCTTCATTTGAAGACTCTTAGGTTTTGGACCATCTTCATTATTATTACCCGACAATTTCTTCTTCTCATAAAAAATCCTCTTTTCTGCATTCTGCTATAAAATGCCTAGGCTGTTGCATCTGATCTCGTCTCTCATATGTTGCTGTGAGGAAACTCCCCATCCTGCGCTTGTTTCTAGTGGTCAATGGTCATACACAACTGGACTGACTCCTCTATGTGGAACTTTGCTCGTAGGTCCGAGTATGCTTGGCATCTGATAACCAAGTGCTCCTCACTCTCTATCTCTATATGGCATACTCGGCACCACCTCTCCTCTTGAGGGACTCCTCTAGCCTGACCCTCTCGATCTCGAACCGATGTGATGAAACTCGAAGCTGCCCAATGACGACTCGAAGGTGGTGTAATAGGTATGTCTGCATGTAGCGCGGAGTCTCAATGAAGCCTTGGTCTGAGATTGGTAGAAAATGCTCACAGTAATGAAGCATTTTCGATGTCAATATCCCCCTCCGGCTGATCCATGTCCTCTGTATGTATGTATACCATATCTCCTGACGAATGATCCTATTTGTCTCTTGGTGGGAGAGTGAATAGGTGGGGGCCTGGGAGTCTTACTGTATAGGTGGTAGTTTTTCTATGTCAAACCCATGGAGGGCAAGCCAATCTCGTGTCTGTGCATACCATGAGGTGGTATCTCCTGCTAGTGCCATATCGCGTGATGCTTGGAAAGCTTTGTAAGTGATGCGCTCTGTGTCTGTGCTCTAGATCTTGTGTAATAGGCTTATTGTTTGGAGGAGTGCCTCTAGTAACATCCGTGGTGCAACAAGCTCTTCCCTGATGATATCATGGGGTACCGTGCTGCATATGAGTCTGACAATCATGAGAATTTGTGGCCTCTCAAATGCTATCCATGATGATGCGACTAATCGCGGTCCCCATATTGCGGCTCCATACATGAGTGTTGGGGTAACCAAAGTGTCGAAGAGCCACCCCTTCGTGCGGGGCTCCTGAAAATATGCGTGGTGACACTCTCTCCATCAAAGTTAGCGCTGCGCATCCTCGTGTGATGCGGTCACAGGCTGTCTGAGACATGGAGAAAACCCCTCGAGGTTTCTGTGAATGTCACTTCCAAGTAGAGATATGATCTGACTACCTCGATGGGTCCGTCGTTGCTGTGAAAGAACTGTGTCTCCTCACATATGCTGATGTATGGAAGATAAGAACCTTGGTTTTACCAAGGTTCACTGATAACCCTGTGTATACAGAAATCATCTAGGCGATGTAGGTGTTGCTGTAGACCCTATGCAGACTTTGAAACAAGCACAATATCATCGGCATATAGTGGTCCCTCATACCTCAATGCCCTCCCCTCTTTGTCCACTATCTTGTCAATGTATAAACCAAAGAGGGTGGGTGAGAGGGGGCACCCTTGCCTCACCCCGATGGTGCTAGCAAGTGAATCGGATAGACCGTCCGGGCATCTGACTCTACTTGATACTCTATCATATAAGGCATTGATCCTCCATATCATCTCCTCTGGGGTCCTGATGTCATTGACAAGGAAACCATCCTGGACCTTAGATTCCATTTGACTTCTATATCTCATGATTGGCTCAAAATTTGGGGAAACCAATGCTTCCATTGCGTCCGGAGCGTCCAAAACCCTAAGATCGACTGTGTACTTGCCTCATTCGGATATCCAGAGCTCATGTTTCGAATTGATGACATCATCATTTGGTAACCGCCTTTCATGAACTTCCCTTGGAAGCCTATATAAGGAGGGGTTGGCCACATTCATAATCAGTCTTGCCAATACCAGTCTTGGGAGCTCAAGAAGGCAAGAGTGCCAAGTAAGTACTCTCCAAGTTCTAGTTCCCGTTCTTGTCTTGTTCCTTGGTCCAGTCTTGTCCAGTCTAGTTCTTGGACATCCTGTCTTGTCCTCTTGTAATCTCGTAGTACGAGATCTTGTCGAGTTTTTTCTTGTATCTAGTTCATTACCCACAAGGGAGTTCTTGTAATCGAGATATCTTGTTTCATACTTACGATCCCGGGTTGTGGGATCTCCTGTATCATCTCTAGTCGAGTTATTCATACCTATCAGTATTGGGTTGTGGGCATAGTGCCCAGAAACTGCGTTTCTGGGCCCCAGAAGAGGTGTTTCTAGGCCGAACCGTTTTTGGGAATGGACTGGCCCAGAAACGCCGTTTTTGGGCCCTATATTTTTTCCAAAAAATGTTTTAAAGAGATTTGATATCCTTTTGTTGTTTTGCTGCGCGACCGTCGATTGCGATCCTGCCGAGAGAGAGAGAGAGAGAGAGAGAGAGAGAGAGAGAGAGAGAGAGAGAGAGAGAGAGAGAGAGAGAGAGAGAGAGAGAGAGAGAGAGAGAGAGAGAGAGAGAGAGAGAGAGAGAGAGAGAGACTTTTTAACGTCCATTAGAGGCCAAAATCGGCCTATGAGACAAAACATATACATGAGTATGATCCAATCAAGTGTGATCCCAAAAGGAAAATAAAGTGTGAGTACAAAAAACGGGTATAAAAGGGGTGGATAATAACTGGCATCAAGGGTGTGGGGTGCTATGGGTATGCACTCTATATGCTCAATGGGTGAGATACAAATATGATATGCATAGGGAGGGAGGCTCGATGGTATCACAACCCTCTAAATGCCTGGAGTGGGTGTAGGATATAATGCATTGGTGGGTAAGGCATCATGGCGATCCTCAAAATGCTTTGAACGTCCAAATCGACAAGGGTGCGCTACTGACGTCTCTGTATCTCCATGTCATGGCGTGCGTGAATCGCCTGAATCTCTATCTGGTGTGGACGGGCTCTCCGGAGTGGGGGTCTCGGTCGTCGACGCTGTCGTCTAAGCTCATCTGCACTGTGTTATGTGACACCCCCCGCATGGAGCTGGGTCCTCGAGTGGCTGTGGGTCTGAAAAAATCTGTAATATAAGTCTGAGGGGGGGAGGCCAGGTGTATCTCCATCTGCTGCTGGAGAAGTGATGCACGGCGGTGCTTGAGCTCTACTAGGAAACGACCTAGAGGGTGCTGGTCCTCTGTCCCCAATAAAGCCCTGATCTCTCTGGGCCCCCTGAAGAGCTGTGGGTAGCGGTCTCTGATGTCCTCATATGCCTGGCATCTACATGTGTAGTGCTCTTCGTCCTCCACCTCCTCTCGGCATATCCTGCATAATCTCTCGTCCCTCGGGGTATGTGTTGCTCGCCCAACCTCAATCTCGAGTTGGTGTGATGATACTGTGAGCTTCCCAATCGCCACTCTCAGCTGGTGCCATGTATGTATCCATGTATCGTGGTCTCTGAATGAAACCATCCGCTGTCACAGTTAGGAAGTGCTCTCTGTAGTATTGCCTCTTTGTGGGAAGAGGCTCTCGTGGTGCTATCCATGTCTCCTTGACGTGTATCTGTAGTATGTCCTGATGGATGATCCTATTCCTCTACGAACGAGAGAGGGTAATGTGGGGGGAAGAGAGGTCATATTGAAAAGGGGGGAGATCGGTAATGCTCATGCCATGGTCTGCTAACCATCTGTAAGTCTGTGCATACCATACTCTCTCATGCCGTGTCTCTGCCAAATGTCTAGAGCTCTCAAATGCAAGCCTAGTGAGTCGGCTGGTGGGGAGCTCTCTGACTCTCAGAATAAAGGTCACCAACTGGAAGAGGGCCTCCACTAGTATCGGTGGTGTGCCAAGCTCAGCTCGTATAATGTCATGTGGAACGGAGGGCTTGCTCCGCAGCAAGCGTGAGATCATTGTGACTTGGGGCCTCTCAATCCGCGTCCACATTGCCTCTGTGATCCCTGGTGCCCATACTGCTGCTGCGTACATCAATGCGGGTGTCACTAGAGTGTCAAAGAGCCACCCCTTAGTCCGGGGCTCCTGAAAATGTGTTTGAAAGCAGCGTCTCTCCAATCCTGCAAGTGCCGCATAGCCTCGCGTCAATCTCTCTCTCTCGCTGCCTGTGCCATGGAGAATACCCTTGTGCTGCCCGAGAAGGTGACACCTAGGTAGACGTAGGAGTCCAGTACCTCTATCTGTCCCTTGCTGCAGTGAAAGAGGTGCGATGGTGTACTGTCCTGGAGGTATGGAAGATCATGACCTTGGTCTTGCCAAGGTTCAGTGTGAGTTCTCTCTCCATGTAGAAGGTATCGAGCGCCTGTAAATGTGACTACAACCCCTCTTGTGACTCTCAAAGCAAGACAATGTCATTAGCATATAATAGGATGTGTGTTGGCGTACCTCCAAGGTCTTCTCCTAGCCCTCCTGCTCGCTGTATATACTCCGTGATCTCATCGATGTAGAGACCGAAGAGAGTGGGTGAGAGAGGGCAACCTTGTTTCACACCAATGGTGCTAACAAGGCTGTCTGATAGGCCGCAGGGGCAGCGTACCCTGCCTGTGAGTCGTGCATACAAAGCATGGATGGCCCATAGCATGTCTGATGGTAGCTGTAACTCCTTGAGCCTCCGTAGTAGTCTCTCTCGAGGGACCATGTCGAAGGCTTTGCGGAAATCCACAAAGCAACAGTGTAGTCTCTGCTTCCTCGCCTTCGCGCTCTCAATCAAGCAACGAATCACGAAGATGTGGTCGATGGTGGAGAAAGTGCGGCGGAAGCCTGCCTGGCCGGGTGCTCTGATCCCAACTTCCTGAGTGGGTGTATTGAGCTTTGCCTCTAATACTGTCCCATAGATCTTGGCCAGGATATGGCCTATCATAATAGTCTTGTAGTTCCCTGGGTCCATCATATCGCCGGACTTATGGATAGGCGTAATGGTATGCATAGTCCACGAGTCAAGTAATCCCTCAACCAAAGCACGGTTGAAGAGATGGGCGATCAGGTGGGAAACTACATCTGCTGCGTATATAAAGTGCTCGCCCTGTAGCCCCATGTGGTCTGCTGAACGGCCATGCTGTAGCCTATGGATGGCCTGTCGTACCATGCGTGTCATGAAGAGGGTGGATATCACATGACGCGGTGTGGGAGGGATCGACAATGGTGGCTGTCTTGGGACGTCATATAACCTCTGGGCATAGGTGTGCCAAGTCTGAGGATCTGCTATGGGTGTAGGTGGGCGTGGCTCACGTAGTGCCCTCCATGCGGTGGCACAATCCCTACTCATGAGAAGGTCGAACAACTCTGCCTCCTGTCGCTCCTCGAAAGCTCGCCGCTTTCGGCATGTGAGGGCTCGCATCTGTCGTCGTGCCTCCCTCTCTGTGATGGATCCCAAGACTCTGTGCTCTGAGATGTTGGTATAGTCGCCTACACTCCTCATCGTACCATCTATTATGGGGTGTATGCCCCAGTTGTGTCGAATGTGCGGTGCTGTGGGTGGTGTATGGGAAGCTGAGAATAGCGGATGTGTGGAGGATCGAGAAGTGGGCGGTGAGGGTGTCCAATGAGGCAAAGGGATCAAGGGAGTAGATGTGCTCTCGAACATGGGAGCTATAGATATGTGCTAGCTCATGTCTTAAGTGAATGGTGGTATGGGCATGTGGCTGTAGGGTGACGGGGTGGGATATGCATGGTGAGCCGCGTATGGATAGGGCAAGATATGCGTGATCAGCTCCAATCGGTATGGGTGGGATAGTGAATGAGGTGATGAGATGTGTCGCCTTCGGGGGTCCGATAATATAGTCTACCACATTGCCCCCTTGTGGTGTCGTGGGTGGAATGTAGGTGAGACCACCCGAGGTGGGCCAGGTCTCCATCCCATTATATATAATGAGACGCTGTGCTGCTCCCATTTGGAGTAGGTGTCAGCCGTATGAGGTGGGTGTGGCGGTGTCGGTTGAGGCTCTGAGTGTAGACATATCCTCTATGGTACGAAGCATCTCAGGGTAGTCAAAGTCGTAGATATCACACTGGTGGCTCTGAGTGCGGGCATTGAAGTCGCCTACAAGGAAGACTTCGTCCATCCTGGTATACTCCATAATCGTGTCACTGAGGGAGTCATATGGCGACGTGGTGTCTGGTCCCTCCCTCCCTAAGGGCTGCTTGGGGGAATGTGTGAAGCGCGAGCTGATGGGTGCAATATAACAGACGGCGAAATACGCTGGTCTCTCCTCTGATAGCTAGAGGCGTATCCACATGAAACGTGCCTTTGGGTCTCTGGCGACCACCTGTACCTTGTGCTGTAGCGATTGTCTGTAAAGCACGGCTACTCCTCTTGATCCTCGTGTGGTGTGCTGTCTCATCTGTTGGCGGTGTGTTGAGTCCCACATATAGCCCTCAATCCTCGGTAGGCTCCTCCCTTGGCTCTCGTGTGTCTTTGTCAAGAAGATCATGTCTGTGCCCTCCATCACCTCCTCGAGGCGCCGTGGATGTGTCCACAAAGATCCATTGCAATTCCAGACTGCAATGTGCACCTCCTGCTGTGCTGTCTCATAGGCCGCGAATCCCTAGTCAATGGGCCGTCCATCAATGATGAAACGACCGTCTCTGTATAGGGCATGATGTCCCTCCTGTCGGGCTTGGAGGACACGCGGCATGCATGCACATATGTGCTCTACCTGCATCCGTGTGAGGTCGTCATCCAAATAGATGGGGGTGCCCGGTGTAGTGTGAAGTACCGCCCGTCGTCTGAAGAAGTCTCTCCTCCCGGGCTCATGTGAGAACTGAATGATAAGTGCTCTTCTCCGTGTGGTGTCCCGTCTTGCTCTCTGGGCTCTGGTGAAAGGGAGAGGCTCATCCGTGCGGTATCCAAGTAGTGTGCACAAGCGACGCCCGTCCTGCTCTGGTGATCCGTCTGTCTCTGTGAGGCCGGAGACACGAACATTGAGCTTGCGAGCCTGTCGCATCCGCTCCTCCTCAATGGTGGTGTGTACTATGTGGATCTTCTCATGGTGGTTGTTCTTCTTTGCCTGCTGTTGAAGGTTCTTTTTTACAACCTCGACCCATCCATCTTTCTTAGTCTCAAGCTCGCTTTGAACCACCTCCATGCACTCCTTCTTGATAGTCACCCGAATGTCCTCTAGCTGTGGGGCGGTCTCCCCCTCGCGTATGCTGTCCAGTTTCGTTCTCATATCAGTAAGCTCAGTGTGCAACTTCTCCTTGTCTCGTGAGTGTTGCTTGCAGATACCAAGAAACTCTTCCCGAAAGGACTCGTTTTCCTTCTCGAAGGTTGCCACCTTGGCTTCGAGGTTGACGACTCTGCGGGTAACCCCGTTCAGTCCAGAATTTCCTTCTTTCTTATGTTTTCCTATCAACTCTTGGAGGGTATGCTCTAAGGTGGCCAGCTCTAGCTATTCCTCCAACTTGGGAGCCATGGGGGGGGGGGAGAGAGAGAGAGAGAGAGAGAGAGAGAGAGAGAGAGAGAGAGAGAGAGAGAGAGAGAGAGAGAGAGAGAGAGAGAGAGAGAGAGAGAGAGAGAGAGAGAGAGAGAGAGAGAGAGAGAGAGAGAGAGAGAGAGAGAGAGAGAGAGAGAGAGAGAGAGAGAGAGAGAGAGAGAGAGAAGGTTAAGTTTTTTGCTTCAAACTGTGAAGGTTTTGGTTTTGGTTTTGGTTTTAGTTTTAAGTATTAGTATGGGATTAAGGTTTTGGGTTGGGGTTTAATTTAGAATTAGGGTTAGGATTAGGGTTTTTGGTTTGGGTTAGGGTTTAGGTAAGTTAGGGTTAGCGTTAGGGTATGCTAGGGTTAGAGTTGTAGGCATGGGTATGAGCAGGTGATGGACAGGGTGCAGCTGACGAAGGAGGGAAGGATGATGAGAGGATTGGGGACGGCTCGGGACATGGTGGGCGGTAGAGGGGGGGGGCGTGACGGGATAGATCCGGAGCCGGGAGCCATGAGGGAGCTGGAGAAGGTCGCAGTGGGGGGGTTGGAGCAAGGTTAGGGTAGCTTTGCAGTGGATGACGGGGGTGCCCACCGCGAGCTTCTATTAGGGTTAGGGTTCGCACAGCTGCTGGAGGTCGACGACGGAAAGACAAAGATAGGTGCCAACCGCGAGCTTCTGTTAGGGTCAGGGTTAGGTTGGAAGTCGACAACGGACAGACGCAGAGATGGGCGACCGCGAGTTGCTGCACACACAGTGAGAGAGGGAGGGGGGGGAGAGAGAGAGAGAGAGAGAGAGAGAGAGAGAGAGAGAGAGAGAGAGAGAGAGAGAGAGAGAGAGAGAGAGAGAGAGAGAGAGAGAGAGAGAGAGAGAGAGAGAGAGAGAGAGAGAGAGTCATATTAACGTCTTTTGGAGGCCAAACTTGGCCTATGAGACAAAAACCATATACAAGTGTAGTAACCTTGTGTAGAAGATGAAATGAAAGAAAAAGTATATCGCTACACAAAGCTATATAGGGCTGGAAGAGGCTAAGGAGAAGTGGCTCTGTCTCTGCAGATAGTGACCACCTAATACATGGGGGATCCATAATGTGAGTAAAAACACCCTAGCTACTGGTGATGGCTGGAGGTGGATGTAGTATGTGGTACATCGATGGTGGTCTGAGTGCCTCTCTCTCTCTCTCTCTCTCTCTCTCTCTCTCTCTCTCTCCCTCTTGCAGCTCGCGGTCGCCCATCTCTGCGTTTGGCAGCAGCTCGGTCGCCCCCTTGTGTGCAGCAGCTTGCGGTCGCCCCCCTGTGTGCAGCGGCTCGCGGTCGCCCCGGTCGCCCATTTCTACGTCTTCCGTCGTCGTCTTCCCACTTAACCCTAACCCTAACAGAAGCTCGCGGTCGGAAACCATCTCTCTCTGTCTGCCCGTCGGCAAAGCTCAGGTCGCACGCGCTCCTTGTGCTTGGCTCTGCTCCCAGCCCTCAGCCTCGACCTCTACATAGCATGTCGGATACAGCAGCTCCCATCGGCCGCCAAAACCCTGAAGCGGGTACAGCACAAACTATCAATTTTAGGGTTCAAACCCACCCCATGCCCGACCCGACCTCACCTTGCTACATCCACATCCAAGATATGTGTAACCCTAACCCTAACCCTAACCCTAACCCGAACCGGAACTCGAACCCAAACCCTAACTCTAGAACCCAACCCTAAACCTACCCCTAATCTCAAACCCTAAGAAACCCCAACCTCTCTCCCTCTCTCTCTCGCTTTCTAGCCCTTAACCTAAAAAAAATCCGAAACCCTAAATCTCTGAAATGGCCCCCATGGACCGGAGGGAAGTCGACGAACTTATTGCTAAAGCCCTCAAAGAGGCCAAAAAGGAAGCAGACCGCAACCTCAGTATGGAGATACGAAAAATGATGGAAAAGTTCAAGGGACTCGAAGAACAAGTAATGGATAAAGTCAAAGGACTCGAAGAACAAGTGAAGACTCTCACAGAAGAACGAGACAATTGGAGGGAAGCTTATGAGCACATGAAAGAAGAGGGGGAGATCTCCAACGTGGACACACTCAAAGAAGAAATAAAGAAGGAAATCAAAACGGAGGTAGAATCTACTCGCAAGTCGTGGGTGGAAGTAGTACACAAAAGGATTAAGAAGGAAGTTAGGGAAGACGTGCAGAAAGAAGAGCTCGCACGAGTCCAGGACAGGATCTTGGGGGACCGATCCGAGATAGAGACTCACCATACGCAGCACTTTCAGATGAGATACTATATTACAGCACACTAGGTGAAGTCTTCCTTATGGGGGACTTCAATGGCCGCACTCAATCACATCAGTGCGAGGCATACGACATGGATCACCCACATCTCATGAGGACCAAAGACCTAGATGAGATGAGCACCAGTAGAGTATCGGCGGATATGGGTCAGGACACCACCGGGTATGGAAGACATCTACTTGAGCTAGGCAGCCGACATCAGCTTGTTATATATAACGGGATGAATCGCTGGCCGGGTTCGGGCGGACTTACTTGCTTTCCTCACGGAGGAGGTGAGAGCACAATCGACTACATTTTAGGTACCACCTCTGGAGCTTCACTCATCCCCTCACTTAGTATTGGACGACGCCCACTTGGTGCTGACCATACATTTATCACATTCATACTCTCATCTCCTATTCCATTAGATCCTCCCTCACGTACTCAGACACACACCACGATACACTTCACACACGAGCGCTCACACGTTTATGTACACCATTTACACACCCGCCTACTATCCCTCGATCCACTTTCACCTCTGGACACACTTACATCACAGTTCACCACCATCCTACAGGACTCAGTTCTCTGCAGCTTCCCACACTGCACACATATTCACCCTCCACGCACAGGTTCCATGCCCTAGAACCGTTGGTATGATGCATATTGTCGTGGGCTTCGGAAGCACCTACGGATTTTAGAGCATAGAGGGGATATTACACACACAGAGGCACAACGTCGCATGCAGAGCCTTACTCGCCGCAAACGGCGAGATTGGGAGGAGAGATAGTACTGGGATATTTATCATTTGCTCATGAGTCGAGACAGTGTAGTGGCATGGCGACATTTGAGAGAGAGGAGACAGCAGACACCCATTCGAGATCCGAGCACTTGGCATAGCTATGCACGGAGCCTATACGAGATCCAAGTCCAGTCCCCCATTCCCAGACCACAGAGCTCACGTTCTACTTCCTCTGACTTCTTCACACCCACTATGGTGGGACGCGCCATTGCCCGACTACAGCATGGTAGGGCCCATGACCATTTCGGTTTACAGGCAGAGCACCTCATCGACGGAGGCACGACCCTTGCACCGCTCATTGCCCACCTCTTCAACCGTGCATTGGTTGAAGGGTTCCCTGACTCATGGACTGAGCACACCATAGTGCCCATTCATAAGTCAGGTGATACTATGGATCCAGCCACATACCGAACGATCATGATTGGCCCTATACTGGCCAAGTTATATGGGGCAGTACTAGAGGCAAAGTTGAGTACTCTTGCTGAGAGGAAGGGTATCAGGGCTCTAGGACAGGCAGGTTTCAGACTCGATTACTCTACCATTGACCACATCTTCACTCTGAGATGCCCGATCGACCGGGCAAGGGTGAGGAAGAGGAGATTATATTGTTGCTTTGTGGACTTCCGCAAAGCATTTGATACTGTTCCCAGGGAACGACTCTTCAGACCACTACTTGATATCGGAGCTCCGGAGGAGATGATATGGGGGATCTACGCCTTATACGAGAGAGTATCTGGTAGAGTCAGATGCCAGGGGGGCTTATCTCATCCACTTGCTAGCACTATCGGGGTGAAGCAAGGATGCCCTCTTTCACCCACCCTCTTTGGTATCTACATTGATGAGATAGTGGACTACATACAACAGCAGGGAGGTGATGGCATTGAGGTATGTGGGTCCACGGTCCATATTCTTTTATACGCTGATGATATTGTACTGGTTTCAGAGTCTGCAGAAGGTCTACAGCATCATCTACATGGCCTAGATGACTTTTGCAGACATAGAGGGTTATCTGTGAACCTTGGTAAAACCAAGGTCATGATCTTTCATACATCAGCACAGGTACGCAGACATAGTTTGTTCACAGCCGCAGGTGGACCGATTGAGGTGGTCGGATCATATGTTTACTTGGGGGTGA
This sequence comes from Ceratopteris richardii, assembly GCA_020310875.1. Taxonomy (NCBI): domain Eukaryota; kingdom Viridiplantae; phylum Streptophyta; class Polypodiopsida; order Polypodiales; family Pteridaceae; genus Ceratopteris; species Ceratopteris richardii. The sequence goes on along the minus strand of CM035429.1, from coordinate 159,445,979 downwards.
CATTTACAGCAGCATCAGGGGTCTTCTCTATGTCTCAGGCAGCCCGTGGCCGCATCACACATGGGTATGCAGCACTAGCTTTGATGGAGAGACAGTGCCACCAGACATATTTTCAGGAGCCTCGCATAAAGGGGTGGCTCTTCGACACTTTGGTTACGCCAGCACTCATGTATGGGGCAGCCATATGGGGACCAATCTTAGCTACATCAGTATGGACAGCATTAGAGAGGCCATAGATCCTCATGATTGCCAGACTTATCCGTAGCAAGCCTTCCGTACCACATGATATCATTAGAACGGAGCTCGCTGCACCACCGATGCTAGTTGAGGCACTATTCTAGACAGTATGCCTATTACAAGGACTCCGGAGCATGGATACAGAGCGCATCGCCTATCATGCTTTCCAAGCATCACGTGATATGGCATTAGCTGGCGACACCTCCTCACTGTCAAAGCATACATCATAGCTGGTTGGACTAGTGTGCCAAATAGCCATCCCTTCGTGCGGGGCTCCTAGAAGTGTGCCTGGTGACATCTCCGCTCTAATATGGCTAAAGCTGCATATCCTCGTGTGAGTCTATCGGTGGCTGCCTGTCTCATGCTGACAAAGGGGCCTGGTAAGCTCGTGAATGTGACTCGGAGGTAGACATAGGAAGTGACCACCTCAATCTGTCCACCACCGGCTGTGAATCCTGCTCCATTCCTCACTATGGGGGGGTGTGTGTGAGAGAGAGAGAGAGAGAGAGAGAGAGAGAGAGAGAGAGAGAGAGAGAGAGAGAGAGAGAGAGAGAGAGAGAGAGAGAGAGAGAGAGAGAGAGAGAGAGAGAGAGAGAGAGAGAGAGAGAGAGAGAGAGAGAGAGAGAGAGAGAGAGAGAGAGAGAGGGGGGGGGGAGAGAGAGAGAGAGAGAGAGAGAGAGAGAGAGAGAGAGGGGGGGGGGAGAGAGAGAGAGAGAGAGAGAGAGAGAGAGAGAGAGAGAGAGAGAGAGAGAGAGAGAGAGAGAGAGAGAGAGAGAGAGAGAGAGAGAGAGAGAGAGAGAGAGAGAGAGAGAGAGAGAGAGAGAGAGAGAGAGAGAGAGAGAGAGAGAGAGAGAGAGAGAGAGAGAGAGAGAGAGAGAGGGGGAGGTTATGGGATCTTCCATTTGGTTTACACGCTTGAACTGCTCTAATTTTCTCTCCTCTTTTTCTTGTAGGGATTATGCGGATCTTGTTGGAGTTTCAGTGCAGTGGGAGCTATGGAGGGTGCTCATTTTCTGGCCACTGGGAAACTTCTTTCTCTAAGCGAGCAACAACTTGTAGATTGCGATCATGAGGTATAATTTGTTGCTTGATGTTTAGCTTGCATGAGCCTGGGGGGCAGGAGAGGAGGGTAGAGGCTTTTAGTGTAGAACATTGTTGAAGAGAGCTAGAATCAAGGGAGGCAGCAAAGAAACCGCCTTCTATTTAGAGTAGTTTTGTGAGAGATTTGAGTAGTGAAGATATGGACAAAAGAGCCTTATAGAATGCATTCCAAACAAGGGAGCTTTATTGTAGCCACTTTTCTGCAGCTTTTTCTATTGATATGCCATCTTCATTTATAAGCATTTTCAGTTTTAGTCAAGGGAAAACAATCCTATGGATAGAGCTGATATGAACATGATCCATTCCTGAAGAGTTGTTCGCTTCAATGTCTTAAAATGGTGCAATACAAAACTTGAGATAGGCTTATGGATAATCTTGAAACATTGGATGCTTTTTAGAGGGCCTATCATGTATGTTTCGTTTTCTTAGTGAATCTTCATCGATGGTTTGACATTCACTGAAGTTCTTTACCTCCGTTCATCGTCTGGATAGATTCAAATGTGAATGTAGGGATGTGTGGATTGTTCCAGCTGTTTGGTCATGTTAGAGTGACCATGAACACACTGCCTAGTCTTCAGTTAGTTCACTCTTAAGAGAGTGCTAGCGATATCAATTTTTCTGCCATACGTTTTTCTTGCACTTCGGTGTGTCTAATAGCAGAGAGATAGAGAGAGGCATACCATGACCTGATTCCTTCTCCATCCTATCCCAGATCATGACAGAGGCTATAGCCAAAAATATGAGTTGGAGAACTGGGTGATTTGCAGTCTGCTTTGGGCAGTCGATCACAGCTGGAGGTGAGCTGAAATATTGTTCTATATGACAGAGGCATCTCTGTATTGGCATCATGCCCCTTCCAGATAGTTCATCTTAATTCACATTCCACAACACAGGTTGCACTCTATCATCACCACTGGATTGATGATGTTTATATGAACTTGCAATCTCACTGGATAGTGTATGCATGTAGCATAGCATATGCCAGTTCAACTATGCGTTCAATTCCCCTCCCTCACCCAAATCTTTCGCTTGCCTCTTATGCGAGGCTTCATCATGGCTGAGTTTGCCATCACTTTTAGAGAGAGAGAAACTGAGTTTGCAGTGCTTCCTATGAGTTCATACTTTTGGTGTGTGTGCTCTAAGGGGTGTGTGAGCATGCATTCATTCTTAGTTCTATACTCACTATTGGGCATTAATCATGTTATTGAGGATGCTGTAGGGTTTATTTAATGCTCATTGCTATGCATGGAGTTGATAATTTCAGTCTTGTGGCTGACTACTACTAGCTTATAACTGCAGACAATATGAACAAGGGAATTTAGTTGTTTAAATCATTTAGATTAAAAAAAAAAGAAGTTAGGGGAGATTCTCCCATAGTTTTCAACTAGTCTCATAATCCTTTGATTTCAAGTAGAGTTTTACTAATTACTACCTTTACTTCTCCAGAAATAGATAAAGTTGGTTTGAGCTCTATTTTGAAATCAAAAGAAGTGTTAAAATCTCTTCCTTCTTATGTTAGAAAGCTTTGCATCCATCCTTTGGTTACATACAAATATATGAAAACTTTGGGTCAAAAAGCTTTCAATTACAATGATATTGGAAGAAATATGAAAGAGCAAGATAGATTGTCGATTTCTAGAAGAACTTGTTGTTGCAATAATGGTTCCTTTTCCTCTTTCTTAAACAAGGATTTGGGTCATATAGTTTCTGCCGACTGTTCTATTCTTCCTACTAGTATTTTGAAAGAACTTTTTTCTAGAGGAACAAAAATAGACTCCATACCTCTAAGACTGCTTGCATCCAGGCCCATCCATCATATATATATGAGCCCATCCATCATATATATGCGCTTCGTCGTCGTCAGAACTTCGTACATACTGTATATAGGTCACGAAATCTTTCAGCGCAGCTGTAGTTAGGGTTTGCGTCATCTGTTTTCAGCTTCGTTTTTAGGGTTTCTGCACAGCGCAGCTCTGAGGATTCGTCTTTAGGGTTTCTGCACAGCGCAGTTCGAGTTTTTTTCGGGAATTTCTGACGGCAAAGTTTCGTTTCCTGCGCGCTCAGACTGGGGACAAAAGCTACTGACGATTTTGCATTACTTATCGTTTTCGACCTGCAGCAGTAACAGGGCAGTAGGAGTTCTCAGCAGGTCGACGTTCAGATTTGGAATCAGGAGCTTAAAATTGTCACTTTCACTTTGAAACAGGGTTTGTTTTTCATAATAAATAATACATAATCTCTAAACTCTGAAACAAGAAGGTTGCTATGGCTTCAATTTTGAAAATCCAGGATGATGTTTTTTCATCTTCTGAAAAGTTACAGCAGGCTTCTCAACCTACTGAGGTGGTGCCTCAGTCTCCTTCGCTAAATGAGGTGGATTTTGGGAAATTGAAATGTATGATGGATGAGGCTCTTACGCATGATGAAGGTGTGCACGCTGATTTGAAAGTTGATGTGGACCCCTCCCTGATTTGGGATTCCGCACTTATGTTTCATGAAAGAGGGCTTCTTCTTTTTTTTTACCACTCGCATTCCATTGGCTGTAGATGTGGCTTTAGCCATAAATGCTAGCGTCGATAAAAATGTTGTTGATAAAGTTTTTTGCTCCGGGCATGGCCTCTTTGAGGTAGTCTTCACTGAAAGCAATGTCAGGTCACAGTTTTTAGAGCAGCAAACTGTATTTTTGTGTGGATTAATGACTCATGTTTTTCCCTGGAAGCCAGTTAAAGCCATGAAGGAGGAACTCTTGTACAAGTGTCCTGTGTGGGTTGAACTCATTGATCTTCCATCCTTTCTCTGGGCTAGTATGGGACACATAGCCAAAGTTCTGGGTAAGGTGCTCTACACGCTTTCTATTTCGGCTCCGAATAAGAATAGGATATGTGTTCTCTGGAATACCTTGAGACCGTTCCCTAAAACACTGGCCATAATGTTCCCAATGTGGGTAGAATTGTAATATACTTAAAGTGGGGCAATATGGCTGGTGCTTGTTTTCATTGTGGAAATTTAGGTCACTACTCGAAGAATTGTCCTTCTCTTAAATCGGAAGGAATTAACTTTATTCCTGCTTGCCCGGGTAGTAAGATTATGGTTCCTGAGGAACAGGTCTTTGGCAAGCAAAAGAGTTTTGCTAATATATCTGCTGGAAATCTAGCTGCATCTAAGCTTTAGACAACATATGTTTCTGGTAACAAGGGTAAAGATTTGGTAAGTGATAAGCAAGTACATCCTGTGGCTCCTATTTCTTCAACTAAACTCAATGTGTATAAGAGAAGAGAGGGGGAAGGAACTAGCAAAGATACTCTTCTGGAAAAAGGAAGTGAAGTTGGAAAGCGAGTTGTGGATAGTGATGGATTCACTCCGGTCACTTACAAGAAAGCTTTATTTCGTGGTAAACGAAGTAAATTTCAATCAGGTTATTCGGCATCTCCGTTGGATGGCGCTAATTTTGCTCCTCAAAAGAATGACCTCTTCACTGATGGTTATGAGAATATGGATATTGTGTTACAGGAGTTAGCTCCTGTGATGGGACATGATGATTCCTCACATGTACCTCCGCAGAATTCATGAAGTTAGCAACATGGAATATTCAAGGCATTGGCCAATATGGCAAGTGGACAAGATTATGGAGATGGATTGTTAGGCATCAATTAGATTTAGTGGCGATACAAGAGCATAAAAAGCATGATCACGTTGGAATGCATATGCATACTACAGATTTCCAGCTTCGTTATAATGGCATTAAAAATTTCTACTCAGGTTGTCTCTTTATTGTTAGAAAAGACATTCAATTTACAGTCCTTTTTGATGATCCTCAGGGCAGATTTATTGCATTGCATCTGCAATTGCATGGCATATCATATGTTTGCATTAATGTTTATGCTCCAAACTCTCCTATGGAGAGGATAAGAACTTGGAAACTTCTCCTTCAATTTATTCACCAAAGTAAGCACTCCAGAATGTGGATTGATGCTCGTATCTTGTTCTGTGGTGATTTTAATATGGTGGATGCACAATCTGATTGTACAACATCATCATCTCTATTTTCGGTTCAGGAAAAGGTAATCTGGCAGGAACTTTTAGATGAGTTAAATTGTAAGGATTTGTGGAGTCTCATTGGAGGGCATGCAATTCGCTATACGTTTCACTCAAGATCGCATAAGTCTGCAATGAGTAGGCTAGATAGGTGTTATTACTCCCATGTACATACTTTAAATACGGCATCCAAAATGTGGATTGACGCTACGATGCTTCTCTCTGACCATAATCCGCTCTTGATTAATCTTCAGGATTTGCATTGGGAGTCGTGTATCCCGAGTAATTTTCATAGGATCCCTTTGAGGTTGAATCTCGCTTGGCTTCACACTTCATTATTTAAATCTAAAGTTCACACCCTCATTCAGAAGGTTCTCTCCTTGGAAATCTCCGCGTGTATGAAGTGGGAGTCTTTTGTGGAGGGTATGCAAGAAGTGATTAGAGAATGTGGTAAGTGCTTTACTGCCGCTCTAGCTAAAGGTAAAATTGAGGAAGAACAGATGATTCTCTGTATGTCTGCAAAGGTTGATTCTGGGAAATTACTCTATGAAGTAGAGTATATGAGGTTATGTGATGCTTACAGTTGCTTACAGGTAATTGAAAATAATGCTATTCAGTCTTCTAAAGTTAGAGCAAGATACACTGAAGTAAATGATCTTCATGCAAACTCTAAATGTTTCTTTGGTCTGCTTCGTACTAAGCGTCTTAAAGATACAATTACCGCGATAGAGAAAGATGGTTTGACTCTCCATGATGGAAACTCTATTGCTGAGTTCTGCTCGATGCACTTTAAGAAGTTATTTGCGGCCTCTTTTGCAGAAGATGATGTGTGGTTTTCATCTCTTCGGGACTCTCTTCAATTCACTCCGCAGATGATTGATTCTCATATGGCAGATGCATGTGAAAAAAGAATAACTGAAGAAGAGGTCTTCTTAGCCCTTCAGTCTCTCGAAAATGGGAAAGCTCCAGGATTAGATGGTATTAAAAAAGAGTTTGTGGCTGCCTTTTGGCCCTCTCTTAAAACACTGGTGTTGGATGCTTGTAATGAAATTTGGAGAGATCAAAGAATGCCTTATACATTCAAGCTAGGAAAGATTAAACTTATTCCCAAAGTGCAGGTACCCAAACGGGGTTTGTATATGGTAGATCAATTTATGACCACTTTTCTTACTCAAATGCTGATGGAACATGCCATTTCTTCTAATCAACGAATAGTCGGTATGCAAATTGATTTTGAGAAAGCTTTCGATCGTATCCGATGGGATTTCATTGCTGTTGTGCTAAAAAAACTTGGGTTTGGTGTCAAGTTCAGTCGGTTGATCTATGTTTTAGCCCGAGATAGTGCATCTCAAATAGAGATAAATGGAAGACTTTCTGATCCTTTTCCTATTGAAAGATCAGTGCGCCAGGGTTGTCCGTTGAGCCCACTCTTCTATGCTTTGGCCTCGTCACCAATGTTTTATTTGTTGGAGGCTAAGATAAATTCTCACTGTATTCATGGTATCTCGGTTTCTGGGCTTGAGCAAATTGCAGTCGGATTTGCAGATGACACTTTCATCTTTGCAAAGGTAGAGCAGGAAAATGTTCGAAATATTATTACTTCCCTCACCTCTTTTTCCAATGCATCGGCATTGCATATTAATATGAAAAAGTCAGCTCTCATAGATTTTTCTGCAAACAATTTCCACTCTTTATATTGGGAAGGGCCTAAAATTCAAAAAGGTACTGTATTTCGTTATCTTGGGTACCCTATTGGGGTCAATGTTTCCACCAAAAACAAAATTGAATAGGTATTGAACAGAGTCAGAGGTAAAATGGGTTTATGGCATGCTTCACAATGGCCGATACATGCCAGGATCAGAATTGTTCAAGCTTTCTTACAGCCTTATGTTATGTATTACCTATTGTTGCTTGACTGGAGGAAATCTCCATGCTTTTGAATGCTTGTTGAAGAATTTTTTGTGGAATAAAATGCACAACAGGGCATTGATGCTTTCTACATGGGATTATGTTTGTCAGACCAGGTCAACTGGTGGTCTTGGAATCCTCAATCTGTTATCTCATTTGCAGGCTAGAAGAGTAGCCTTTATTATGCGTATTACAGCTCCTCAAAAACCCTTATGGACGGATGTTTTTTGGAAGTCCATGGAAAATGCAAAGCTATGTTATAAAGGAATTTAGAAGTTGGATCCTTGGAATAAATTTTTTTCGCATGCCCCAATACAAACCTCATTGCTCACACTTAACTTTGTATTGCGTAGCTTTAAGATGACACTTTCTCGCTTGAATTGGAATGGGAGGCAGCGGTATATGGGTAACTCGTTTGCTTCATTGTCTCCTTATTGGTCTTTCCTTACCAATCTACCATTAGCTTTTTCCTTGGGTGCGTCGGCAAGATACCTTAACAATAAGGGTATTGATTCCATTGCAAAGTGTTATGATTCTAAGTGGGAAATCTTGCCGATTGCAGTAATTAGGAGAACTTTTGCAGTAGGGCCTGCTTACAGATCCAAATGGATTCAAATGGTACGCTTCTTACAGCAGTTTCAGGTGCCCCTCTCTATTGATGCTTCTGATCCTTGGAAAGATTGGCTTTTTGCGAAGCATACCAGGTGGTGGATTGGGAAGGCAAGCACCTACTACTCCTCTCTTCAAGAAAGGATTGAAGAAAGAGGAATTTCACAACCTTCTATAGAGTCAGTTCCACATGAAACTTTAGTTCCAGAAATGGAAGAAAGTACTAGAGTTCCAGAAAGTCCTAGTACCTAAGAAAGACATGTTCCAGAACCTGTGGAAGCTAAAGGATCAGAAAGAGTTTCACCACTGTTTAAGGATACACCTACTTGGTTATATCAGACATGGAAACATAGTGGTATAAAGACTTTTACAGGAAGAACAAGGAGTCAGACTAGACAACAACAACAAAAAGATCATGTAAGTTTTGTTGAAGACTTTGAGATTCATGATATTTTGGTGCTTACGACAGTTGAAGATGAACTTGCATGTGTTAAAGATGCACTTAACATTCCTATTTGGAGAAAAGCTATGCAAGAAGAGATTGATTCTATTCATAAGAATCAAACTTGGCAGCTAAGTGAGTCACCAGAGGGAAAGAAAGCTATAGGTGTAAAATGGTTCTTCAAAATCAAAAGGAAAGCAGATGGTACTATTGACAGGTACAAAGCCAGATTAGTTGTCAAAGGATATGCACAACAAAAAGGTATCGATTATGATGAGACATTCACTCCTACGTCTAGGATGACTATTATTAGATCAATACTTGCTTTAGGAGCACATTTTGGTTGGCATATATATCAATTTGACATAAAGATTGCTTTTCTAAATGGTGATTTACATGAAGATGTATATATTCAGTAGCCAGAAGGTTTTGAAAAAACAGATAAAGAACACTTAGTGTGTAAGCTTTTATCCATTGGTTTCCATAACTCAGATGGAGCTCCAACTCTTTATATCAAAGCTGCATCTGGTATGATGATTATAGCAATCATGTATGCGGATGATATTATAGTCACATGTCCCAGAGATGAAGATTTGCAGATGTTCAAAGAACAATTGAAGCAAACATTTAATGTGAATGATTTAGGAATTTTGCATTATTATCTTGGGATTGAGTTTCTGTTTAAGGATGAGTGTATCTATATGAAACAACAGAAGTACATTGAGAAACTATTAGAAAGGTTTCAAATGACTGATTCTAAACCTATGCAAACACCTATGGATCAGAACGCGTCTTTACAAACGGTAGTAGATGCAGAGTCATTTGATGCTACTTTATATAGTCAAGTAGTTGGATGCTTGATATATCTTTGTAATACACGTCCTGATATACAATTTGCAGTTTCTCAAGTATCAAGGTTCATGCGAAATCCAACAATGTTACATTGGAAAACAGTAAAGCAATTCTTCAGATATTTGAAGGGAACTTCAAATTATGCTATGGTATTTTCGAAATCTACACATTTGTTCCTAAAAGAATTTTAAGATTCTGATTGGGCAGGTGATAGAGACACTAGAAGTACTAGTGGATTTTGTTTTTATCTTGGAGATTGTCTTATCTCATGGCTTTCGAAGAAACAACCCACTATTGCAACTTCATCGTGTGAAGCTTAATATCGTGCAACGTTTACAGCTACTTTGGAGTCAGTTTGGTTGAAGAAGACTTTCAGTTATCTAGATATGAGAGTACATCAATCCATTCAGATATTTTTAGATAGCCAGAGTGCAATAGCTATAGCAAAGAATACAGTGCATCATGCAAGGACAAAGCATATAGAAGTACACTACCACTATGTTCGAGAGCAGATAGCAAAGAAGCACATTGAGCTTGTTTATGTTCCTTCTAGTGAGAATGTTGCAGATATATTTACCAAAGCATTGACTAGAGATAACCATGAGAAGATGTGCAGTACCAATATGACATTGAAGGAGGAAACGTTGGAAATCAATGTACATATGGTCCACTTCCAACATTTCTACATTTTGGACTTAGCATTTTTTGTACAGTTTGGGTAAAACTTTTTTAGGCTAGATAGATAGAGCTTGGCGAGAGCATCTAGTGGTATGCTTCATTTCTTCATCAGAGGTCAGAATAGGGAGAAAAGTCAAACCCTAATTCAGCCCGAAATAGAGGATGAACATTTTTGAGGTCCAAAGTTTTGAAAAGCTAGGTTATGAAGTCAGCACACCAAAAGCAACTAATTTTGGACGATTAAATTAAAGCTAACTCAAGTTTTAGCGAGGGGGGGGGGGGAGGGGAGGGGGGGGGGGGGGGGAGGGAGGGAGGGAAAGGGGAGGGAGGGAGGGAGGGAAAGGGGGGGGGGAGGGAAAGGGGGGGGGAGGGGGGGGGGGGAGGGAGGGAGGGAGGGGGGGAGAGAGAGAGAGGGAGAGAGAGAGAGAGAGGGAGAGAGAGAGGAGAGAGA